>CAUYQU010008703.1:0-28519 GCA_963574635.1 Cheracebus regulus
CCAGGCAAGCAGGGCCTGGAGTGGACCTCAGCAGTCCTACAGCAGAGGGGCCTGAATGTTAGAAGGAAAACTAAGAAACAGAAAGAAATAACTTCATCATCAACAAACTGGATGTCCACTCAGAGACCCAATCTGAAAGTCGGCAATTACAAAGGTGACAGGTGGATAAATCCACAAAAATGGGAAGAAACCAGTGCAAAAAGGCTGAGAACACCCAAAATCAGAATGCCTCTCCTCCTACAGGGGATTGCAGCTCCTCATCAGCAAAAGAACAAGGCCTGACAGAGGATGAGTGTGATGAACTCACAGAATCAGGCTTCAGAAAGTGGATAATAAGAAACTTCTGTGAGCTAAAAGAACATGTTCTAACCCAATGCAAGGAAACTAAGAACCTTGAAAGAAGGTTTAATGAAATGCTAACGAGAATGGACAACTTAGAGAAGAATATAAGGGAACTGATGGAGCTGAAAAACACAACACGAGAACTTTGTGAAGCATGAACAAGTTTCAATAGCCGAATTCACCAAGCAGAAGAAAGGATATCAGAGGTCGAAGATCAACTCAATGAAATAAAACGAGAAGGCAAGATGACAGAAAAAAGGGTAAAAAGGAATGAACAAAGTCTCCAAGAAATATGAGACTATGTGAAAAGACCTAATCTATGTTTGATAGGTGTACCTGAATGTGACAAAGAGAATGAATCCAAGCTGGAAAATACTCTTCAGGATATTATCCAGGAAAACTTCCCCAACCTAGCAAGGCAGGCCAATATTCAAGTCCAGGAATTACAGAGAACACCACAAAGGTATCCCTCAAGAAGAGCAACCCCAAGGCACATAATCGTCAGATTCACCAGGGTTGAAACGAAGGAGAAAATGCTAAGGGCAGCCAGAGAGAAAGGTTGGGTTACCCACAAAGGTAAGCTCATCAAACTCACAGCGGATCTCTCAGCAGAAACCCTACAAGCCAGAAGAGAATGGGGGCCAACATTCAACATCCTTAAAGAAAAGAACTTTCAACCTAGAATTTCATATCCAGACAAACTAAGCTTCATAAGCAAAGGAGAAATAAAATTCTTTATGGACAAGCAATTGCTGAGAGATTCATCACCACCAGGCCTGCCTTACAAGAGCTCCTGAAAGAAGCACTAAACATGGAAAGGAACAACCAGTACCAGCCACTCCAAAAACTTACCAAATGGTAAAGAGCATCAACACAATGAAGAAACTGCATCGACTAATGGGCAGAACAACCAGCTATCATCAAAATGGCAGGATCGAATCACACATGACAACATTAACCTTAAATGTGAATGGGATAAATGCCCCCATCAAAAGACACAGACTGGCAAATTGGATAAAAACTCAAAACCCATTGGTGTGCTGTATCCAGGAAACACATCTCATGTGCAAGGATACACATAGGCTCACAATAAAGGGATGGAGGAAGATTTACCAAGCAAATGGAGAGCAAAAGAAGATAGGGGTTTCTGTTAAAATAGACTTTAAACCAACAGAGATCAAAAGAGACAAAGAAGGGCATTACATAATGGTAAAAGGATCAATGCAACAAGAAGAGCTAAGGATCCTAAATATATATGCACCCAACACAGGAGCACCCAGATACATATAGTAAGTTCTTAATGACCTGCAAAGAAACTTACTCCCACAAAATTATAGTGGGAGACTTTAACATTCCATTGTCAATATTAGACAGATCAACAAGACAGAAAATTAACAAAGATATCCAGGACTTGAACTCAGATCTAGACCCAGCAAACCTAATGGACATTTACAGATTTCTGCACCCCAAATCCACAGAATATACATTCTTCTCAGCACCACATCACACCTACTCCAAAACTGACCACATAATTGGAAGTAAATCACTCCTCAGCAAATGCAAAAGAATGGAAATCATAACAGTCTCTCAGACCACAGTACAATCAAATTAGAACTCAGGATTAAGAAACTCACTCAGAACCACACAACTTCATGGAAACTGAACAACTGGCTCTTGATTGTTGACTGGATAAACAATGAAATGAAGGCAGAAATAAAGATGTTCTTCTAAAGCAATGAGAATGAAGAAACAATGTACCAGAATCTCTGGGACACATTTAAACCAGTATCTAGAGGAAAATTAATAGCAATAAATGCCCATCAGAGAAGCAAGGAAATATGTAAAATCAACACCCTATCATCAAAATTGAAACAGCTAGAGGAGCAAGATAAAAAAAACTCAAAAGCTAGCAGAAGACAAGAAATATCTAAGATTAGAGCAAAAATGAAGGAGATAGAGACACACACACACAAAATTTCTTAAAAAATCAATAAATACAGGAGCTGGTTTTATAAAAAGATCAACAAAACAGACAGACCACTAGCCAGATTAATAAGAGAGCAAATAATCAAATAGATGCAACAAAAAACCATAAAGGGGATATCACCACAATTCCACAGAAATACAAACTACCATCAGAGATTACTGCAAATAATTCTATGCACATAAACTAGTAAACCTGGAAGAAATGGATAAATTCCTGGATACTTGCACCCTCCCAAGCCTAAACCAAGAAGAAGTTGAAACCCTGAATAAACCAATAACAAGGGCTGAAGTTGAGACAGTAGTTAATAGCCTACAAAAAAAAAAAAAAACAAAATACAAAAAAAAAAAAAAAAAAAAAAAAGGCCCAGGTCCAGATGGGCTCACAGCTGAATTCTACCAGACATACAAAGAGGAGCTGGTACCATTTCTTCTGAAACTATTCCAAACAATACAAAAAGGTGGAAACCTTCCCAAATCATTTTATGAGACCAACATCATCCTCATACCAAAACCCATTAGAGACTCAACAAGAAAACTTTATGCCAAGATCCATGATAAACATAAATGTGAAAATCTTCAATAAAATACTGGCAAACTGATTGCAGCAGCATATTAAAAAGCTTATCCATCACGATTAAGTAGGCTTTATTCCTGTGGATGCAAGGCTGGTTCAACATATGCAAGTCTATAAATATAATTCACCAAATAAACAGAACCAAAGACAAAAACCACATGATTATTTCAATAGATGCAGAGAAGGCCTTTGACAAAATTCAACAGCACTTTATGCTAAAAACTCTCAATACACTATGTATCAACTGAATGTATCTCAAAATAATAAAAGCTATTTATGACAAGCCCACAGCCACTATCATACTGAATGGGCAAAAACTAGAAGCATTCCCTTTGAAATCTAGCACTAGACAAGGATGCCCTCTCTCACCACTTCTATTCAATATAATATTGGACGTTGTAGCCAGAGCAAGCAGGCAAGAAAAAGAAATAAAGGGTATTCAATTAGGAAAGGAGGAAGTCAAATTGTCTCTATTTGCAGATAACATGATTGTATATTTAGAAGACACCACTGTCTCAGCCCAAAATTTCCTGAAACTGATAAGCAACTTCAGCAGAGTCCCAGGATACAAAATCAATGTGCAGAAATCACAGGAATTCCTATACACCAATAACAGACTTAAAGAGGGCCAAATCAACAATGAACTGCCATTTGCAATTGCTACAAAGAGAATAAAATACCTAAGAATACAGCTAACAAAGGATGTAAAGGACCTCTTCAAGGAGAACCTGCTCAAGGAAATAAGAGAGGACACAAACAGATGGAAAAACATTCCATGGTCACGGTTAGGAAGAATCAGTATCATGAAAAATGGCCATACTGCCCATAGTAATTTATAGATTCAATGCTATCCCTATCAAGCTACCTATGATCCTCTTCGCAGAACTGCAAAAAACCACCTTAAACTTCATGTGGAACCAAAAGAGAGTCCACATACCCAAGTCAATTCTAAGCAAAAAGAACAAATCTGGAGGCATCACGCTACCTGATTTCAAACTATACTACAAGGCTACAGTAATCAAAACAGCATGGTACTGGTACCAAAACAGAGGTATAGATCAATGGAACACAACAGAGGCCTTGGAGGCAACACTACACATCTACAACCATCTGATCTTTCACAAACCTGACAAAATCAAGAAATGGGAAAAGGATTCCCTGTTTAATAAATGGTGTTGGGAAAACTGGCTAGCCATGTGCAGAAAGCAGAAACTGGACCCCTTCCTGACACCTTACACTAAAATTAACTCCAGATCGATTAAAGACTTAAACAAACATAAGACCTAACGCCATAAAAACCCTAGAAGAAAACCTTGGCAAAACCATTCAGGACATAGGCATAGGCAAGGACTTCATGACTAAAACACCAAAAGCATTGGCAACAAAAGCCAAAATAGACAGATGGGATCTAATTAAACTCCAGAGCTTCTGCACAGCAAAAGAAACAGTTATTAGAGTGAATCGGCAACCAACAGAATAGGAAAAAATTTTTGCAATCTACCCATCTGACAAAGGACTAATATCCAGAATCTACAAAGAACTAAAACAGATTTACAAGAAAAAAAAAAACCCATTCAAAAGTGGGCAAAGGATATGAACAGATACTTTTCAAAAGAAGACATATATGAGGCCAACAAACATGAAAAAATGCTCATCATCACTGGTCATTAGAGAAATGCAAATCAAAACTACATTGAGATACCATCTCACACCAGTTAGAATGGCGATCATTAAAAAGTCTGGAGACAACAGATGCTGGAGAGGATGTTGGAGAAAAAGGAACACTTTTAGACTGTTGGGAGTGTAAATTAGTTCAACCATTGTGGAAGACAGTGTGGCAATTCCTCAAGGACCTAGAAATAGAAATTCCACTTGACCCAGCAATCCCATTACTGGGTATATACCTAAAGGATTATAAATTGTTCTGTTATAAAGACACATGCACACGTATGTTCACTGCGGCACTGTTTACATAGCAAAGACCTGGAACCTACCCAAATGCCCATCGATAATAGACTGGACAGAGAAAATGTGGCACATATACACCATAGAATATTATGCAGCCATAAAAAATGATGAGTTCATGTCCTTTGTAGGGACATGGATGAACCTGGAAACCATCATTCTCAGCAAACTGACACAAGAACAGAAAAGCAAACACTGCATGTTCTCACTCACAGGTGGGTGTTGAACAATAAGAACGTGTGGACACAGAAAGGGGAGCATCACACACCGGGGTTCATTGGGGAGTGCTAGGGGAGGGATAGCGGGAAGGAGGGTGGGGAGGGATAACATAGGGAAAAATGTCAGGTATAGGTGATGGGGGGGATGGAGGCAGCAAAACACCTTGCCATGAATGTGCCTATGCAACAATCTTACATGATCTGCACATGTACCCCAGAATCTAAAGTACAATAAAAAAAGTGGACAAAGAAAATATGCAAGATTTTTCAACCTGCTTCTATGCTTCAACCAATAGGAGAAGCGTAAACACAGGGTAAATAATTAATACCATAGGATCGTGTCTTAGTCCATTTTCTATTCCTATCGCAAAAAAAATGCTTAAGCCTGGAGAATTCATAAAGAAAGGAGGTGTATTTTGCCTCACGGTGCTGAAGGCTGAGCAATAAAGGATCAGGTGGCCATACCTGGTCGGTTCCTGGTGAGGGCCTCATGCTGCATCATGGTATGGTGGAGAAACAGAAGCAGAAGTGATTAAGCCAGAGAGCTCAACAGGAGAGGTAGCTTCACCGATAACAGCTTGAATATATGTTCTCACCAAATCTCATGTTGAATTTTAACCTCCAGTGTTGGAGGTGGGGTCCAGAGGAAAGAGTTTGGGTCAGGGCGTCAGATCCCTCATAGCCTGGTGCTTTGCTCACCATAGTGAGTAGTTCTCGTGACATCTTGTTGTTTGAATGTGTTTGTACCTCCCCACTCCCTCTCTTGCTCCTGTTCTCTCCTGTTCCTATTCTCGCCATGTGAGACACCTGCTCCCCCTTCACCTTCACCATGATTAAAAGTTTTCTGAGGCCTCACCAGAAGCCAAGCAGATGCTAGTGTCATGCTTCCTGTGTAGACTACAGAAGTGTGAGCCAGTTAAACCCCTTTTCTTTATAAATTACTCAGTTTCAGGTATTTCTTCATAGCAATGTAAGAACAGCCTAACACACTCACTTTGTAACAACCCACTGTCATGGGAACTAATCCATTCCCTCAAGCACTAACCAAGTCTTCCTAGAAAGAACTTAATCCTTTATTTATTTATGTATTTATTTTTTGAGATGGAGTTTCGCTCTTGTTGCTCAGGCTGAAGTGCAATGGCACGATCTTGGCTCACCGCAATCTCCACCTCCTGGATTCAAGCAATTCTCCTGCCTCAACCTCCCAAGTAGCTGGCATTACAGGCATCCATCACCATGCCCAGCTAATTTTGTATTTTTAGTAGAGACGAGGTTTCTCCATGTTGATCAGGCTGTTCTCAAACCCCAGCCTCAGGAGATCTGCCCACCTCTGCCTCCTAAAGTGCTGGAATTACAGGTGTGAGCCACTGCGCCTGGCCAATGTTAATCCTTCTTAACAAACTAATCACCTCTTAAAGGCACCACTTCTCAACATGGCCACATCAAGGACCAAGCCTCACAATGAGTTTTGGTGGGGACCAACCATATTCAAACGATAGCTACAAGAAACACTGTCATAAGAGAAGGGGACTTGGCTATTTTAATTCACTCTCTATAGCTCCAGCTAAAATTTGAGGCTGATAAAATATTAAGGAGTTGCATCTAATATGATGAAATTTTCTTTGCATAAACAAGCTCTAACACTCACATCCAAAACTCCACTTATAATGTGAATGGAATGCAGAAGCCAAAAGTCACTTAGAGAATATGAAAGAAAATAAAAACTGAATACACTTTGAGCTCAAAATATCCCCATGGAACATCAGACATTCCCCAGAAGTGTCTAGGTTCTTAGATTGTACAGAGAGTTCTATTATAGACATAAATGCATAGCCAGCAGAATGGAAACTACTCACTGAGACTTCTTGGTTTCACCTGCACAGATTTTGTTTCTAATCGTATTATTTGAAAACATTTGACATTTGGAATAATGTATATCCTGTTGATAAAATGGCAGATTCAGAATACTGACTTTAAAAACTATTAGGAAATACTTCACTAAAGGTACTGAAAAAAGTTGGAACGGAGTAGCAGCTGCATTTTATGGAGTGTCTGTGATCTTTGGTTGACAAAGGGCCCTGACACTTTCTTTATTTTCTTCAGCCAACATGCTTTTCACTCGTGCACTTTCTTTGCTGGGACCTTATAGATCCCACAGGAATATCTGTGGTAAGGGAAGTGATAAAATTATTTGCTTTCTGCTTGCTGGGCTGCTCCTAGAGTATAGTGTTTCACTGTAGTCAAGAAGGACCAAGAAGAGGCAGAGAATATACAAGATTGAATGATCATTGTTTTCTGTTGACCTAAGTGTTACTGAGCAGAAGCTTCCGGAAAATTATTGTCCTAAATATAAAGACTTCTTGGACAAATCTATTAGACTTGGATTGGACTGTTTTTAGATGACAGAGGGCTTTCTTATGGGAAGTTAATAAGCTAGATCTGGGATGTTGGTGTTTTCAGAAGATTGTAGACATTCTATGAACTCCATGGTAATAATTGTTGCAGGCAGGAACCGGCAATAGATGCTTGAATTAGGAGGTAAAGTGCAATGACAACAGGATATGTGTGTAGTCCCAAAGTATTTCCCCACCATATACTTTATTAATTAAAGAGGGAAAAATGTTCACTTGGCAGTAGAGAGGTCTGACAGCTATTGCCTTAGCCAAGAGACGAGGGCGAACATCACCAGTAATAAGACATATCAACATCATGATATCCAGACATAATACACTGAAAAGTGCACATCATTTTTGTGACACTCTTGTCTGAAATGCAAATCTTCCTTTTAATTGGAAGCATCTAATGAGGAAACATCAAATAAACCCAATCGAGGGGGGCGTTTTACAAAATAACAGTACTCTTCAAAAGTGTCCAAGTCACAAAAAACAAAGACAGACTCAGGAGTTGTCACAGACTGGAGAGGTCTAAGGAAAAATAACGAATGCAATTTGAGAGCCTGGATGGGTTCCTAGAACAGAAAAGGGAAATCAGTTGAAAAACAACTATTGAAGTTGCAGCAGGATCTGCAGATTAGTTAATAGTATCATATCCATAATAATTTCATGGTGTCAATTGTGCTATGGTTATGTAAGATCTTAACATTAGAGGAAGGTGGTGGAAGCATGCGTGGAAATCTTTGTACTGTTTTGCAATTTTTCAGTGAGTCTAACATTATTTCAATGTTAAAAAATATTTTTAAAAGATGCTGTCCAGCAGATTTATCAAATGTAAAAGTAAAATTGATTTTTAATGTTTTTTCTCTGGTGTTGAATGTCTTCGCAAGCATTTCTTGTCCTTTTCTCCTGAACTTACTTTTTTGTCATTTATTTTAAATTTTGCTGTTGCAGTGGCTCACACCTGTAATCCCAGTACTTTGAGGGGCCAATGTGGGAGCATCACTTGAGCCCAGGAGTTAGAGGTTACAGTGAGCTATGATGGCACCATTGCACTGCAGCTTGGGTGATGGAGCAAGACTCTGTCTCTAGAAATAATAATGAATAAACATAAAAAACATTTTTGGGTCTAGATTACTTTTTAACCTGAAAATTTCTGCATCTTTCTTTAGACACTTTTGAAGAATACCGGTGAGTTATTTTGTAAACTGACATATTTTCTCTTCCTCCTCCTCCTCTTTTCCTCCTCCTCTCCCTTCTTCTTCTTCTCTCTCTCTCTCACAAGCACTTTTTAAAATTTACTAAAACATTTTCCAGGTTCTGCCAGAAAGCACTATAAATTATCTTGTCCTTTCTAGAGGAGAAGACGCAGAGGAGAACCAGCAGCTTGAAGAATAAAGAAATGGAGTGAACCTAGGAGGGCATTCTCAGTCTGACACCATCATCAGTGATACAACACTGCCTCGTAACAGACACACCCAGGAACGATGCTTTGCATCCCTCAATCCAATCACGTTGACACTCAGTATTAACCGTCACATCTACTGACCATCACTCTCCTTGTAGCCAACCTCCTGTCACCTTAGTTGCTCTCCCCCTAAAGCATGCTCTACTCATCCCACTCAGCCTCCTGCACCCCAGGCATGATCAGCCTGTCCACAGCGAAGCCTTCCCCTCCCTGCTTGGACTATGACACTCAGTGCTGGGCAACCTCACGAACAGGTGGCTTCCTTTTCCTGCTAACCTCCACCGTCTCTTACTTTTTACCTAAATGGGATGTCTGTGCTTTCCTCTAGGTCCAGTATTCTGTATCAGGCTACTGCTAAATAGAAATGGCACTTCTCTCCACTAGGCCTCCATCACCCCTTATAAAGCCACCCCTCAATAGGAATGCCTACTTCTCCCCACGAGGGATGTGGCCGCCCTTCCTCTGGGGCATCACGCTTACCCCACTCAGGCTACAAAAGCTTGCTCTGCTGCTTTCTTTACCCTGCCCCAAGCCACTTGCCCCGCAACCTCCAACCAGAATGTCTACATTACTCAATCCCATCTAACGATGATTATTTTATTTAAAAAAAAATTTTTTAGCGGCTCACTGAGATGCCCAGGTTGGAGTGCAATGGCACAATCTTAGCTCACTGCAATCTCCAGTTTCCAGGTTCAAGTATTTCTCCTGCCTCAGCCTCCCAAGTAGTTGGGACTACAGGCATGCACCACCATGCCCAGCTAATTTTTGTATTTTTAGTAGAGATGAGATTTCAGCATATTGGCCAGGCTGGTCTCGAACTGACCTCAAGTGACCCACCCGCCTCGGCCTCCCAAAGTGATGGGAATACAGTCATGAGGAACCGTGCTCAGCCCTATCTAATGATTTTTGAACTGAAGGCAAGGTTAGAGGAAGAAGGAGTAGTGTTCTTTGCGTTTGTCTTCCTTTTTCTGTCTGAAAAACTCCTCTAAAAATATGTAGATGTGTGTCGGCCCCACCATTCAACATCAATCTAAGCTGGCCCTACCCTCTCGCCAATAAAGATGAGTTCAGCACAGGCCATCCTGGTCACTGCAATAGCTTTTACTCCTCTCTGCCCTCTGCCGGATGCTTTCTGTTGCCATCTTGACTTTCACTGCACAACAGCCTAGAGGGTAATGCAGCAATTAATAAAATAGGGCTAGGGGTGCTCACCCTTTCTACAAGGATCTTTGATGGCCTGGGTAGCCCCTTTGTGTGACTTAGAAAGATGCACTGTTTCCTCCAGGAAGGCACAGCCCCACGGTAGGGTATAGAACTTAGGAGCCATAACTGGAGTGGGAATGTACTCCCCACTGCTCAACTGAACTCAGGAGCCTGGTCCTGCTTATTAGCTGTGTAACGGTGCAGGCTTGAGTCATTGACTTAATTCTCTAAGGCTCACTTTCCCCATATATAAAAATTAGAGACATTTAGAGTACCTATCTTCAAGGGAGGTGGTAGAACTAAATGAAATAAGGCTTCTCAAGCATTCACCGCCATGCCTAGCCTATGGAAAGCACTCGTTAAGTTGCTTTTAGGTGAGCTGAACATCAAGCCTGCATGAGATGCACACTTCAGACTTCATCAAAGCCCTTCTTTCCCCCTGGCTGGCTGGTAAGAGATATGAAGGCAAGATTTATGTCTGACCTGTTTTGTTGTATCATCAGCACCTAGTATGGTATCTGATATACAGTTGATATTTGATTAAAGTGAATACATGGATGAGATTCTTGAGATCAAATGAGATAATATGTAAGTAAGAGCCTGCACATATGCTAATAATAGGTATAGATTATTTACCTTCCCGTCCTTTGGAAACTCATTACAAGTGTCAGAGACTCTCTGAAATGGTCTCACCCATGTTCTCAACTTTTTCCCAGCACTTCAAGTGTGTATGCCTGCTACTTCTAACTTCTACCAATCATAAAATAATTAAGAATATAGTGCATCCTCTTTCAAAGCATTGCACTGTTTACAGATATGTGTATGAAGATCACAGTGTGGACCCCAGGCTTCCAGGCGGCCCCAGAGATGCTTGCTTCCAGGTTTGTGCCTCTGCGTTGTTCCCTCCTGGGCTGAGTCAGGTCTGGGTAGTGTGACTCCTAGAGTATAGAGTAGGGGGTGGGGTGGGATACCTTAGGCAAAGTTATAAAAAGCATTATGGTTTCCCTCTTTGTTTCTTTTTTCTCTCTCTCTCTTTTTTTTTTCCTTTTTGAGGTGCAGTCTTGCTCTGTTGCCCAGGCTGGAGTGCCGTGGCGTGATCTTGACTCACTGCAACCTTTGCCTCCCGGGTTCAAGCGATTCTCCTGCCTCAGCCTTCCAAGGAGCTGGGACTACGACCATGCGTCACCATGCTAGGCTAATTTTTGTGTTTTCAGTAGAGATGGGGTTTCACCATATTGGCCAGGCTGACCTTGAACTCCTGGCCTCAAGTGATCCACCCATCTCAACCCCTCAAAGTGCTGGGATTACAGGCAGGTGCCTCCGCGCCTGGCCCCTCTGTTTCTTATATAATTGGCTCTAGGTGAAGCCAGCTCCTATCTTGAAGACACTGAAGCTGCCCTCTGGAAAGGACCACACACTGAGGACTCTCACCAACAGTCAGCACCAGCTGCCAGTAATATGAGCAAAGCATCTTGGGATTGGCTCGTCCACTCCCAGTCAAACCTTCAGATGACTTCAGCCCCAGTTGACACCTTGGCTGAAACCTCAGGAGAGACCTCGAGTGAGAATCTGCTCCAAAAATCCTAGACCACAGAACATGTGAGAGATAATAAACTTTTGTTGGATTTGAATCATTAAGAGTTGGAAATATTTTGTTATTCAGCAAGAGATCACTGGTACAATGTGTCCTGATTTTTGAAGGCAGAGCTTCAATTTCCCGTTTTCTGCCCAAATGTCTAATCATGTGTTCCTAATAGTGCTGAAAAAATTTATTTATTTGTTTGTTTTAGAGACAGGGTCTCACTATGTCACCTATGTTGGATTGTAGTGATGCCATCATAGCTCACTGCAGCCTCGGCCTTCTGGGTCAAGTGATCCTCTTGCCTTAGTCTCCTGATTAACTGGAACTACAACTGTTCACCACTATGTCCAGCTAATTTAAAAAAATCTTTAAAAGTGCCATTAGTTTACTTACTAGGTATCACTGTGTTATACACTTGTAGGCACTCTCATTAATCTTCAGTGTATTATTATGAAGTTATGTATTATTAAGTCACTTTTCAGATGAGCAAACTGAGGCTCAAAGAGACTATATTGCTGAAAACCATACAACCAGTAAGTAGGGAGAGCCAGGATTTGAATCTGAATCCATGGCTCATGTTCTTAACTATGGTGCCAGATTGTCTTACTGCTAAATGGTTAACAATTAATTTTCAAGCCCTGGGCTGAGTCTCTAACATGTAACATACATGATCCAGTTTGACCTTCACCACTGTGAGGTCATTTTAAAGATGAGAAAACCATAGCATTGGAAATCAGGGTCAAGTTTTTTGTTTGTTTGTTTTTTGGATTTTTGTTTGTTTGGTTGTTTTTTTGAGACAGACTCTCACTCTGTTACCAGGCTGGCGTGTAATGGTGCGATCTCGGCTCACTGAAACCTCTGCCTCCTGGGTTCAAGCGATTCTACTGCCCTAGCCTCCCAAGTAGCTGGGACTACAGGCACCCAACACCATGCCTGGCTAATTTTTTGTATTTATTATAGAGACAGGGTTTCACCATGTTGGCCAGGCTGGTCTTGAACTCCTGACCTAAGGTGATCCACCCCTCTCGGCCTGCCAAAGTGCTGGGATTACAGATATGAGCCACTGCACCCAGCCTTCAAGTTTCATATTCCAACTTATTGTTTGGGAAGAAACATCAAGCAATAAAAATGGCCACATCCTTGAGACCATAAGCCACATGACCTTTCTGTATATCATTCACAGTGATTGGAAACAGGCTAGGCACATAGGAAATGTTTAGGAATTACTTAAGGGAAGAAAGGGAGGAAGAGAAGGGAGGTTGGGAGGGACAAAGGGAGAAAGGAAAATTTAAAGAGAATTGTAAGATTCCCCTCAAGTCCAAACCTGGAGTGAGGGGGCAATGAAGAGATCTGGTTGCTCCAGCATCTCTTCAGGGGTAGAGGAGAATTATAGATCAGGGTTTAAAACAGGATCTCAGTAAGCAAATATGTGATGTGGGCCTGGCAAAGCATTAGAAGGAAGTAGTGACTTAGCAGTATAAATCATGCTTGTCCAGTTTAAAGAAGGCCAATCTTATTCACTCAGCCCATTAGACAACAGGTATGCTGGCCCAGTGTTGCAGATAGTTCCTTCCTTCCTTCCTTCCTTCCTTCCTTCCTTCCTTCTTCTTTCCTTCTTTCTCTCCTTCCCTCCTTCTTTCCTACCTTCCTTCCTTTCTTCCTTCCTTCCTCTCTCCCTCCCTCCCCACTTCCTTGTTTATTTTTATGTGAAACCTCCCTTTCTTTAACAGTTGACAGCTAATTATTTTTATTTTATTTTTTAAAACACTAGGTGGGCCAAGCAAAATATGTCTGCAAGCTTGTAGTGACCCACAGGCTGTGAGACTGTGGTCTCTGCTGTGGAGAAACAAAAGGGCAGGAGGTGGCCATACTGAGAAGGACCAACTGCTATGAGAGAGAAGAACAAAGAGAAGTAGAAATCAAGAAGACTGTTGCTTGATTTTCCTCCCGTCTTATAACTTACACCCCAAAAGCTTGCTGGTATCACCATCAGAAGATGAACTTGAGTGGGGCTGGGGGATCTTTGCAAGCCTGTGGGTGAAGAATAACCAGTGGCCCATTCCGGCAGCTGTTGACTTTGTACCCTCTGTTCCCAAGGGAGAAAAAGTGTTGTCAAAACAGGAGGAAATTTTATATCAGTAGTCCTTGGCAGGACGTGAGCTCTGTTCTTTGTTCAAGCACGCATCTGATCGCTGACAAATTTTTTTTCCTTCTTTCCCCTTTTGACTCTGGGACATAAGGGATTGAGCACAAACTGGCAGTGAATGATATCCCTCCCAACTTTGGTGATTATGTTCGTTAATAATGATTATCGCTTCTATGTAATATTTGCATGATAAACTACAGACATCTGGTGCAGAGTGCATGTGCGTGTGGTGTTTGTTGGAAAACAGAAGAAGCTAAATGCTGATGAAATGTGAAATCTAACCGTTCACACTAAAAATAAAGTCGGCAGGCTTTAGGATTTCTGCATGCCAGCAATTCTGAACTGCTTACATACGCCGTCTTAGTTACCGTGGAAACACTTGGCTGTGCATACGCAGACACAGAGTACACAATTTGTGGGCCTGGCCCCTGGAGGTCCCATTACAGAATTTTGTATGTTTAGAACTATTTTGTAATAAGGCCCCTTGTGTCACTTATTAGTGATAAAATGTACAAGTGCCTTCATCAGCACAACCTCAAATTTGTTTCTTATTAAAATGAACCAGCATGCTTTCAGGTAAGAGACAGAGTCTGTGTATATATGTGTATACGATTTTATCTTCCTCAAAGTGTTGCATTATAGTTTAACTTCATTTTTTTTTCCTTCCAGGAAATTCTCTGTTCTTTTTCTTTATCCTGTAGAATAGACTGAAATTTCTAAATGATAAACAAACATGTATTTCCAGAGGCCAAGCTCAGAGGCAGAGATACATTGAAGGGAGCATGAAGCCTGGGGTTTGCAGTGTGCTTTGTCTTAAGGTGCGGATTTTAGATAATGGCTGATTTTCAGCATCACTGGCATCATGAATTCCAGGAGTCTTGGATGGCAAAACCTTTATCCAGTTGTAAATGCTCTGCTGTTTCGGCGCCGTTTGAGTAACATTCACATAAAGGCTCTAAAAGTAAAGAGATGAGTCTGATTTTTTCTTTCATTACCTGCTCTGTGTTGTCAGGACCGAATGACTCCCCTTGATATTTACTTTCTTGGTTCTATTCCAAAGTGTTAATCTAAATGTCTTCGGTAGCAGAGAATGGAAGGTTCTCCTCTGTTAATGGTTTTCTGCCTGTTTCAGGAAGGCCTGCCGAGTAACACTCCCTGGTGGATACTACAGAGTTAAAGGAAGGATGTGCATCGCAGAGACTCCAGATAGAATGGTGCTTTCTATGCAAGCCCAGCCGCTAGCTACAGATGCCCTGGGCCACACTGACTGGTCTGAGTTTGAGCTGTTCTTGTAAATTGAAACTGATGCCTGTGGAGCTGGGAGATCTTTGGTTCTGTAGTTCATCAGAGCTGAGGTGGAAGACTGGCTCTACCATTCACTCATCATGACCTTGAGCAATTCTCTTAATTGTTTTGAGCCTTTTCCTCATCTCAAAAGCTAAGGGACTAATACCTCCTCCACCAGAACTTTAAAAAGAATAAAGGGTATGAAGCTATATAAAGTTACCAAAACAAGTCCAATCATAAAATTTTTTAAAATGCTAACAACAGTTAAGTTGACTACTTTGTGCTGTATTGAGCAATTAATTGGTATTTTATTGTTGTAGCCTCACTATAATGCTTTAAAGTAATGATAATAATATTTTCATTTTACAACTGAAAGAAAACTAGAGGCTTAGAGAAGTAAATACACAGCCTAAAGTTGACAAAGCCAGTTGATGCAGGGTTCAAACCTAGGGCTGACTAAATTATGGACATTTTCTAAACAAGTAAATAAATGCTAAGCACTGTTGTTAATAATAAGAAAAATTGTAATAGTTGGAAAAGTTATCCCTGCATTTTTGACGGGAGAGGAAGGACGAGATGAGAGCATTAAAAACACTTGAATTCTTGGGAGATTCCATACTGATGGAATGTTCACCAGGGAAATGATTCCATTTACAAACCAGACAGTGAAAGGAAAGTAGGTTTCCAGTTTGGAAATCTCACATTAGACTCTAGAACTGAACGCACCAAATGGTTAAATACATTTGTGTGGCTAGCTCTTATCATGATGTACCCATGGTGGAATTGGGATGGGCTTTCTGAGATTCAGGAGCTGAAACTATCTCCTCTCCCTGGCACTGGGGCAAAGGTTGAAGAGAGCCACCCATGCATGAGGGCTCTGCTCCAAAGTGAGATTAGCAATGATGGGAACCAACAGATCTAACTTTTTCTTGGTGCACCCGTGGTGGGATTGGGGATGGGCTTTCTGGGATTCAGGAGCTGAAACTCCCTCTTCTCCCTGGCACTGGGGCAAAAGTTGAGATCTCACGCATGACATCTTTGCGCCAAAGTAAGATTGGCAATGATGGGAGCAGACAGATCTAGTGCCAGAGTTACTTATTTGTTCCAAAGAAATCCCATTTATATTATAGGTATAGATTGTTTTACAACAATCCCATTTACATGATAGATTTTCATTGCTGATGGAAGAAAATCAAGCCAATATAGCATGAGTCTGGTTCTCCATCGATAGCTTCATTGAACTGCTCTGTCCCAAGTGCTAGGGACACCAGTGTGGAGACAAGATCCCTGCCCACTGTGCAGCACTGTGCAGCACTATGCAATAGTACTTTCTGTGATGATGAACATGTTTGATATTTGTGTTAAACATTACAGCTATAGAGCTTCTGTCATGTGGCTACTGTAACTCATGCACTGATGCTTGATTTCATTTAAGGACTTAAATTGTAAATTTAAGTCAACACATATGGGTGGTGGTTACTACGTTGGACAGTACAGATCTGGAGAATGAGATGTGGGATGAGATAAACCAGTGACTTTGAAGAAGGCTATAACTTTAGGACTTACAGGAGGTTCTGGAGTCTAGAGCACCCCCTACTGTGAGTGGTGTAACCTCTGGAAAATTAAATAATGTATCTGAGCCTAGACCATGCATCTGCAAAATGGGGGCAATTATAAAATTATTTTGAGATTGTTGTGAGTATAAGATATTCTACACAAGACTCTTAATAAAGCTTAAAACGGGTTGGAGAAAATACTAGTAGTTATTATTAGTAATAGTATTGTCTTTATTTTGTAATCAAAGGATGCACAGGTTGCTACAACAGTCATTGAGAGATTAACTCTGCTGTGATTGAGGCAGACATAGAAGGAAATATTGGAAGCTAATTCATAGAAGGGATGATATTTGAGCTTCCTCATCTACTACTGGTAGATTTACAATTACTCAACAAGGTGACAGAGGTTAATTCAGGCAGAATGTGTGCTTGGCTACAGCACTGTGATTTGAAGGAGTCAGATTTGTTTGGGGAGTTGGGGAATCGCAAGTAATGAGCCTGTATGGTTGGGTAAAAGCAGAGTCCTGGTGTCTAGTAACCACAGTGGAGGTTTGGAAGCCATCTTGTAGGTTTCAGTGATCCATCATACAGATTTATGGGAGGAAGTGAGATCACATTTTCATATCAAAAAATAAATCTGGTTGCTGTGGGGGAGTGAATTAAGGTAGAAAGAGACTGAAGGCAGAAAGATCAATTAGAAGGAGTTCTGGTGCAAGATGACAGACACTTAATAAGGTCCGTGGCCACGGTGATAAGGAGGGAGTTTATCTGAGAGGCAGGTAAGAGGAAAAATTGACAGAGATTTTCCAGAAAGAGAAGTTGAGACTTTTATACTCAAAAGCTAGATTTCGGCCAATAAAAACAATGGTGATAATATTGATTAATACATTTACCCTGCTTCTCAGTTTACAAAGTGCTTATCTCCTTCAACCTTCCCAATAATCCAATGGATACTTTGAAGATGAAGACTGAGGATGTATGTGGCATGCTTCGTCCTACCTGTGTGTGCTGCAGAGTACTCAAGAAGTGACTCATGGTTGAGGTTACTGTTGGTCATAATCAAATATCCTCATTGTTGATAGTGTTCTTTTGTTAAGAAAAGTGGACTTTATTCACTCGAAGAGGTCCAGCCCAGAGAGAAGCCTTGATAGACCTTAGCAAAAAAGAAAAGAATGAGATACTAGAAGACCCTCAGAGAGAGCCTCTCCTCTCCAGGGTGAGATACTACTGGAAACAAGGTGCTTCCCAGGGCTCTCCCTCCTGATAGAGAGGCTGGCATCCATTCATGAAAAGTCTCTGACTATGAAACTGCTCATCTGCTTTGCCCCCATGTGTGCTTCGTTTCCAGTTTGTTCATTGTGTCTTTCCTTTGACTTAACCTTCATGTACACAGTGTAGTGAAAGGAACTCTGGCTAGAGGTTAAGCAGCAGTGGACTTGCATATTATTTCTAGTACTTCATTTTTTTACTGGTACAAATTTAAGGGATAAAGTGCAGTTTTGCTACATGGATGTATTGTTTAGTGGTAAATTCTGGTCTTTTATTTATTTATTTATTTATGAGACTATCTCGCTCTATCACCCAGGCTGGGAGCGATCTGAGCTCACTGCAGCCTCTGCCTTCTGGGTTCAAGTGATTCTCCTGCCTCAGCCTCCCAAGTATCTGGGACTACAGACATGCTCCACCATGCTTGGCTAATTTTCATATTTTTAGTGGAGACGGGGTTTCACCATGTTGGCCAGGCTGGTTTCAAACTCTTGACATCAGGTGATCCTCCCTCATTGGCCTCCTGAGGGCTGGAATTCCAGGTGTGAGCCATTGCCAACTCTCGGCTTTTAGTGTAATCATCACCCAAATAATCAAGTAGTGTACATTGTACTCATTAAGTCATTCCTCACCTTTTTTTTTATTTTTTATTTTTTTGGGTTTTTGTTTTGTTCTGTTTTGTTTTGGCTTACCGTTTAATTTGGAAAGTGGGTAAGAAGTAACGAAACTTTCTGCTTTCTCCTTTTTTGTCTCACCTGTCAAAATCAGGATAGTATTACCTACTTCATAGCATGTGTTTCACGCTAGTGGTATCCTCATATGCTTTATGGAGCGGGGAGTTGAAAGATTTAGATTTATTTTTGATCTGCTTTTTTTCTAGTATTTGTTTGGCTTGTGTGACCTTAAGACTTTGACCAGTAAATCTGAGAGGGGAATCTAGAGAATTCCAAATGGCAATAATCAAATTTAAACCAGCCTTCAAGGCACTTTGCCTTAAAATCTTACTAGCCAGGAATGGCTAAAAAGAGCCTTGACAAACACTTCTAGCCACAGAGCTGAAATGTGTTTCTCAGGATCAGTTCTTGGATGTTGACTCTTTGCACCCATTTCTCTAGTCTGGGCAAGGCTGGTTCCTTTTTCCTCTAATGCTGTTCACTATTCTAGACAGACTAAATTCAACCACCATGCTAACACTGACGAATGTGCTGTAATGGGCAGTTGGTGCCAATGTTGGTAATTTTTTTTTTTTTCAATTTCAATTTCAGAAGCTTTCGATTTAAAGGTGAAGAGGTCTCAATAGCAGGAAGGAACTTGCAACACTTTCTTAAAATCCGTGGTTCTTTTGGGATAGGTTTCTCTCCTTTCCCACCAAGATGGCATCTAGCCATATATCATCTCTTCTGTTCTGATGACTCATTTATCAGGCAACACAACGTGAATCACTCTACGAAAATTTAATTTCCAAATAACTTAAGTTTGAGCTCTTTACATACTCAAGCGATTTGTCCTTACTTTACCTTTTATTTTTCATAGAAGCATTTTAAATAAACATGTCACTTTCCCTTCTAAAGAAAAGTTCGTCCAACACGCTATACATTTTCTCTAAGGATTCAAGGTCAAATGTCAGGCATGCTTTTTGTTGGAGGGTAATATAAAAAGAGGATGTTCTGGGAAGGACTCAGGTGGGAAGGCAGGTTTGTTCTGGCACTAAATGCCCCCAGATATCCTCAGCTTTTGAAACGACTCTGCTTTTCATGTGATTTTTAAGACTTGCTCTTTTTCCTCACTGTAATTCTGGCATCCGATTTTACTTCTAATTATCATCAACTTCCAGCAAATTCCTTTTCTTCTCCCGATTTGTGGCTCTTAATCTGCTTCCCTGTGTGAAGCTAGATTATTAAATCTTATTATAATGGTTACCCAGGCAAAGAAAAACAGGCTTGGAGAAAAAGTACTGGGGGCAATCCCCTAGGTCAAAGTGCTTGAATTCCAGAGACTCTATTTTGTGAAATGTTCTCTGGCCACTCAGAAACCTGACTACATTTTGCTGATAGTTACTCTGGTTTCAATGATGATGTCCTCTTTCAAATTCATGTTGAAACTTATTCACTAATGCAAAATGTTATGAGAAGTTGCCTGTGGGAGGTGATTAAGTCACGCAAGTTCTGCCCTCATGAATAAGATGAGCACTCTTACAAAAGGGCTCAAGGCTGAGAGGAGCAGAATCTTGCCCTTCCACCTTTCACCACGTGAGAACACAGAAGCAAGGCGCCATCTTGGAAGCAGAGAGCACCTCTCAAAAGACACCAGTACAACACCTTGATCTTGGACTTCTCGGTTCCAGCACTGTAAGAAATTAATTTTTGCTGTTTATAAATTACCCATCCCAAAACATTTTGTGATGGCAGCACAAACAGACCAGGCCAGTTGTGAAGACTGATAACTGGTGATTCATTGTTGAGAGTGGACAAAAAATGGGCAGATAAAAACATCCCCAGCATTTTGCTATGTGTAGTGTCTGTTCGCTTTGTTTTATTTATTTGTATTTATTCTGATATCAAGACTCTGTCTCATAAAGGGTAGAGAGGTAGGAGAGGAAATTCTACCTCAGTGGAGCAATACACATGAAGGCATATGATACAGAGAGTGTGTTATCCAGTGGAAGAAGAAAATTAGTTAAGGTAGGATTTTGTAGATAGTGCAAAAGCCATCTTCATACTCTTTCGAAGGGCATTAGAATGGCCTTCCTGCCAATGATCTCCCTGATACCTAGGTATAAATGGATCTGAAATCCCATTAAAAATGCATCTTCTTCCAAGAGCCCTTACCAGGAGCGTAAGCCCTTCAAACTCATGTTGGGACTATTGCTTCACCTTTTCTTCTATTTTGTAAGAATCCAGAGTCATCAGAGTCATTGTAAGATATTCCATCAATCTTTACTGAAGCAAGTACTACTAATTCACATGGAGGAGTTAATGGTGGTCATACCTACTTTTTAACAGCAATAAGCAATGGTTATATGGTTAGACATGTATCAGAAGAAGTGGGAAAGGTCTAGAAAAAATAAGCAAGAAAAAATAAGAAACAATTGTACCCTTTCACAATTGTGGACAAAAGTAGACTCAGAAAAGTGGTTTTAGAGACATCTTCTTTGCCACTTTCTAGAATACTGGCCAGCTTTAGGATTCCATGGAGGGAAAGTTATTGTGTGAAATTATGTGTAAATCAACAAGAAAGGATCTAAGTGGCCTGGTAAATGAAACCCTTGAAATTAATGGAGAAAAAGCTACTGTCTCCCATAATCACTATCTTTTCCTAGTTAATAAGTAGTATGACCCTATCACTTATCTTTATACATCTAGTCTTCCAAACCTCCTCCAGGAAAGAAACCTTATCTTCATTGTTTTCTGAATACTTTGCTAAGGATCTCCTGCTGTTTTCCCAAATTGCTGTCCAAAACTCCAGATTCACCTGGATCTCGAGTCTGCAGATCTTGTTTTCATGAAATTTTTATTATATCCAAAGTCTGCCCAACCTCAGGGTTCTCAAGAGATCATCTTTGTCTTTTTGTTTTTTTCATGTTTTATTTGTTTTCTTTTGTTTCTTCTTTTCTTTATTTTTTAATTCCATAGGTTTTGAGGGGGACAGGTGGTATTTGGTTGCATAAGTTCTTCAGGGGTGATATGTGAGATTTTGGTGCACCCATCATGTTGGATCAGAAATAAGAGGAGGCCAAAGACTTTTGAAACTCTCAATGCTAAAGGTTTGAAAATAAATGTACATGGAAGTTGATGTGATCTCAGTCAGGAAAGGATATAAGGGGTTATGAGTTGTGTTGGGTTACAAGTTGGGAAGCCCACCAATACAGCACTATTTTTGAGCAGTCTTGGGACTATGCTTTCCACTGAAGTGAAGGAATATTCCCATCACTGATTATCTTGGAAAGCAATTATTCCTCGGGCAGGGAAGAAGAAGGATGAAGCATAGATGACAGTTTGGCATAAGTAAAACCTTTCTCCTCTATCTGGGACAGAATCAATGGTAAAGAGGCACCCAGTATAGAGAGAGGTAAGCTGCTGAAGAAATGAATCCCAGAGGCACAGCTTTGCACAGCACCCAAGAAGGGTTTCTGTAGTTGTAAGATTTATTTGCAGTATATTTGCCATCTCAATCCCGAGCCTTCCATATATCTTCAAAGCTGCAGCCCAGACTCAGGTGTGCTTGAGGAATTAGGCAAGGTCCCTGTCCTCACTTGGGAGGTGGCCCAGTGTGGTAGCAGCAATGAACTCTAATGTCACTGCAGTGACAATCTCAGGTCAATAGCAGTGTTGGCAGCTGGGTGGCTGCCGAGCAAGGAGGCCAGAACAGAGGAAAGGGAAGCACCTGTTGCTCAGCACACTTGAGCTTGTATTCTGCAAAACCCTTAGGCAGGGGTGGAGCATGCATCAGGGCCAAATCCCAGCAGCCCCTGTGGACTGCTTTTCCTTCTTCAACTTATTCTCTCACACTTCATTTCTTCCTTTCTATCTTTCTCCTTCCCCTTATTTCTTTTTTTTTTCTTTCCTTCCATTTTTTTTTCTTTGTCAGGGGCTAGAGTTCTCTTTTCTTCCATTTTCCTTTCCTTCCTTGCTTTCTATCTACCTTCTTCCAATGTTTCTTCCTTTCCTTTTATGATCTCACTATATTAGTCCTCTTTCCATTGCAAATGAAAACATCTAATAACCTAATAATGTATTGGCTTGCAAAAAAAAATCGAGTTTAACTCAACATTTGATTGGCTAACAGAACTGATGTCTGGAGGGCTCTATTGAGGCAGTGAGAGCGGCCATTCCTTGCAATGAGATCATGAGAGCTCTATTAATCTCCACATGATTGCCTAGTTGCCTCTCTGCAACCTGATCATAAGGCAGGACTTCTCCAGATGACCAGCAGCTACAAAACTACATTATCCCCTTGGAAAGAGCGTGCATCTTTCCTAGTGATGCAATGAGGAAAAGATAGTTTTCGGTACTCTTGCCAAAAGATATAAAGCCAAAATGTAAAAATGGGAAAGGAGACTGTCATTCTAAGTGAAGTTACTCAGGAATGGAAAACCAAATATCATATGTTCTCATTTATAGGTGGGAGTTAAGCTATGAGGAAGAAAAGGCATAAGAATGATACAATGGAGTTTGATTACTCAGGGGGAAAGGGTAGGAAGGGGTTGAGAAATAAAAGACTACAAATTGGATTCAGTGTGTACTGCTTGGGTGATGGGTTCACCAAAATCTCAGAAAGCACCACTAAAGAACTTACGCATGTAACCAAATACCACCTGTTCCTCAAAAACCTTTGGTAATAAAAACTTTTTTAAAAGGAGGGAAATCAGGCAAGCCAACATTAAGGGACATTTCAGAGAGCAACTTGCCTCCAGTTTTCACACAACTTCACTGCCATGAAAGCAAAAGAAAGGCTGGGAAGCTGTTTCCAGTCATGAAATGTGGCAAGTAGGAAATGTGTGACCTTGGCTTGGATCCTGGAATGTAAAACGCTGTAAAGGACATTATTAACAAAATTTACTAAATTTAAAAATGAATATATATTAGATAATGATAATTTGTATCAACATTAAAATTCTTGAATTTGATTTGTTTTGAGACAGGGTCTCACTCTGTCACCCAGGCTGGAGAGCAGTGGTGCGATCTTGACTCACTATAGCCTCCACCTCTCAGGCTCAAGAGATCCTCCCACCTCAGCCCCCAACTTCTTGGGACTACAGGTATGTGCCCCCACACCCATTCAATTTTTGTATTTTTATTACAGACAGGGTTTCACCATGTTGGCTCAGGTCTCGAACTCCTGGCTTCAAGTGATCCACCTGCCTTAGCCATCCAAAGTGCTGGGATTACAGGCATGAGCCACCATGCCCCAGCCTTGAATTTGATAATTCTATTATAGTTACATAGGATAGTGTTCTTGTTCTTAGAATTTACCTGCTAAAGTATTTTGTAATGAAGTATCATTATAGCTGTGACTTGTTCTCAAATGATGCAGAAAAAATACAGACTTTGTATTCACAGGCATATATATATATATATATATATATATATATATATATATATAAGCACCCCCCCACACACGCTGAGAGAGTGAGAATAAGAAAGAGACAGAACATACTGAAGTGTTAACATATATAAAAATTGTCAATCTATTTGAAGGATATCAAGATAATTGCTGCATCTTTGCAACTTTCAACTTTTTAGAAAAATTCTGAAGATGTTTTTAAATAGAAAGAAATAAAAGCAAAACAGTTTCTCTTTCATGGTGTTCACAGAAAGTATCAGAATTCAATGATTTTGGCTTGGCTATATTAATATCGCAAGCTATAGCTGGACAAGAGTTGTGAGTCCTCTCGGATGGGGAAGCCCAGGTCACATCGGTGTTGGTTCACTGCCACCTAAACAATCAACGGGGTTGGGGGAGCTCCTAAAGGAGAATTGAGGTCCTATCCCCCAATAATGGGAAGTGGATGCTGATAGGTAAAACAACAATTATCTAATTCACTCTTAACTCCCTTTTACTGTAAGACAAAACTGCACAATTCTGAAGCATTATCTCCAACGTTTGCCTTAAACTACCATTAAAAGTTTGAGCAGCACTTAATGAGCTCAAAGCAACTTTCACATCTGAGATTCTACAAAGCCATTCCAACTTCTTTTTCCTGTTTAGATGAAAGACAGTGAACTCATTGGCTGATCTTAACACACACATCAATTAATTTAATTGACTTAAGGGTTGTTCTTACATAAAATGCTACTCTTTGAATTGTTTTAAAAGACACCAATTTGTCATTAAAAAAATACCTAACGGAAGCTTTAATTTTTTCCTCCAATTCCTTTAAAGTCTGTTTTGCTAAACGCTTAGCAACAAAAGGCTGGCTTGAGTTAGGGCTTCTTTGCCAAGATAAAAATAATCTACAATTTAGATGTGTCTGCAGTGATCATGGCAGTGTAAATTAATTAGCCACGCTGAGCCTGAATCAGCAGTGTCTCCGAATTGATCTTGCTTTTGTGCTGCTCTGTGTTCTAAAATGTGTTCACCCTTGAAAGTAGCCATTCTTGTGATTACTTCTCTTTCTCACTCAGAAATCATAGTTGGCAAAAAAGTTATTCTTTTTTTTTAAGTGTTGAAGTTAATAATAAATTAATAATTGGGAATTTGAATTTTGTGCCGGTGGCCAAGCTGAAGGCTACATGCCAAGGATGAGGATATAAAAATAAATAAGAGATTATCCCTATCCTGAGGGAGTTTACATTCTTTTGGGGAGGAATTAAAATATGTATACCAAAAGTTAAATTATGCAATATCAAACAACAAGCCATGTCATGAGGCAAGATGGGTTTCAATGCCAAGAAATAACTATAAATACAGTTATGGAAAGAAAGTAGTTCATGTTGGGTGACAGGACTAGTCTGAGAAGACTTTTTGAAAGAAGAGAGTTGGAATAACAGTGTTGAATGTGTCTAGATTCCATCCTAAAACTTTATATATCTTTTTTAACAGCTTCAGTGAGGTGTTATTTATATAACTTAAAATTCGATTATTTTAAGTGTACAAGGCAATGATTTTTAAGTGACTTCACAAAGTTGTGTAACCACCACCACGGTACAATTTTGTAACATTTCCATCACCCTAAGAAACTACCTGGAGCCCATTTTCAGTCAATCATTGTTTCTATCTTCAGTCCCAGGGAGCCAGTAACTTGCTATACTTTGCCTTTTTTTGACTTAATGTGTAACCAGAATCACACAATATGTAGTGTTTTCTGTCTAGCTTTTTTCACTTAATATAATGATTGTAAGGTTCATCTATGTTGTAGTTATGTATGACTACTTTGTTCTTTTTTATTTCTAAATAGTATTTCATTATATGGATAGACCACATTTTATTTATTCAGTCATCAGTTGACGGGCACCTGGATTGTTTCCATTTTCTAGCTATTATAAATAATGCTGCTATTAATATGCACATAGCTAATTTGGGGGTAGATATATGTTTTCATTTCCCTAAATACTTAAGAATAGAATTGTTGGCCAAGCGTGGTGACTCACACCTGTAATCGCAGCACTTTGGGATGCCAAGGTGGGCAGATCACCTGAGGTCAGGAGTTCGAGACTAACCTGGTCAACATGGCAAAACCCCATCTCTACCAAAAATACAAAAATGCTGGGCATGGTAGCACACACCTGTAATCCCAGCTACTTGGGAGGCTAAGTCAGGAGAATCGCTTGAACCCAGGAGGCAGAGGTTGCAGTGAGCTGAGATCTCGCCACTGGACTCCAGCCTGGGCAACAGAGCAAGACTCTGCCTCAAAAACAAAACAAAACAAATGAGAAAACAACAACAACAAAAGAATTGTTAGCACATGTGGTGAACTTGCGGCTAACTTTTAGAAAACTGTCTGCTTTCCAATCTGGGCTTGTCACTTCACAATCTTATCAGTAGTGTCTAAAGTAGAGCTTTACCTATATTATTTCACTTCATTATTGAGTGAGCTCTGTGAGGAGGTGAATTTGAGGAAGTAAAAAAGGTTGATTGTCTTGCCCAAGGTTATATATCCCACAATTACAGAGGCTGAGTTCTAACAAAGATTCGACTGAATCCAAAACATGTGAATTCACATTTTGAGGCACACTTTTAAGAAGAGTCTTCGAAATTGGAGTCAAAGGGTCACAAGAATTGATTAATAATGTCTGCCAAGGATGCAGGCAGAAGACGGGCAGCCACTCTGCTCCCTTTACCAGCACTGGACAGGTGCACGTGCCTTGGTATCCTGCAATAACATGCAATTCCTCTCTTGACTCCTCACTGTTGCTGTTGAAGCCACGCTAAAGATCATCTTGGCAAAATTCTCTTCTAAACTTCTCTAGCACAGGGACTATCCTCTTACTACAAAACTGATTGCATTGTATTATAATTTGCTGTTCAATACCTGTCTCTCCTGCTTGGGGGAGAGTACCTGTTGGAAAGATGATCACTTCTGCTCAGTATCCCTACCCATTAACAGAGTGCCTCACATAGAAATGGTGCCCAATGAGTGCTGCTTTGATTGAATAAATGGAAGAATAAAAGTGAGCATAAAATTAGATTTCTCCTTTCCATTTTAAACATGGTGAAGCAAAGAGATGTAGACTTTGAATAATGTGTCACATCTAGAGAGCCAAAGAAAGACAGAGAGAGGAGCCTCGAGTCCCCAAATTTCTTAATGATTGAGCTTCAGTTCACTTCTCGAGAGAAATTGGCCTCTGTCTGTGACTGTGAAGCAATTGATGTGGCCTGTTAGATTCTGCTGATGCTGGAATGTATTGAGGCAAAGGCTTCCAGGATGCAAGGCTCTCCCTTGGTTTAAAGTGAACAAGCTACAGTCTGCCTGATGTGCAGAGAAGAAAACACAGAATCAAGGTTTCCCCAGCAACGTTAAACAAAAAATTAAAAGACAATGTTTTGACCCAATGCAGTTCATCAGTGGGGTGGCCTGTGAATGTTATATAAGTATATAATTAACAAAGAAGGATGCAAAATTATACAACTCAAAAACATGGCACTGGAGCTCACAGTCTTCCTTTTCTCTAATCTCTCTCTTTCTCTCTCAGCAAAAAGACAAAAGAAACGTGTTAACAGTATTCGGTATTAAAATGATGAAACTGTGGCTTATTTACTCTCGTAATTTCCAATTTTTTCATGAAGCAAATTACAGCAAAATATATATTATTTTTAAGGCTTCGATATATGCCAGTGAATTTTCATTGGCATAAATATATTAAGGAACAAGATGCTATTAGATAACAAAAATGGTTTTATGCAAATGACACTTTCCATCTCTGTTGGAAAAGCATTAAGCCAGGCTCTCTAATTCCATGAGCTCGTGCCTAGCAAAGGTGAAGGTGAGCAGGGAAGTGAGCAGAAGGGAGTTGCAGGAAGAGAGTGGTCTGTGAAGGAGCTAGTGGTAGGACTCAGTGTAGTGAACTTGAGAGATTAAAGGCAGAACATCTGTGCTGGGTGCGGTGGCTCACGCCTGTAATCCCAGCACTTTGGGAGGCCAAGGTGGGTGGATCATCTGAGGTCAGGAGTTCCAGACTGGCCTGGCCAACATGGCAAAACCACGTCTCTACTAAAAATACAAAAATTAGCTGGCATGGTGGCACATGCCTGTAATCCCAGCTACTGGGCAGGGAGCTGAGGCAAAAGAATTGCTTAAACCTCAGAGGCAGAGATTAAAATGAGCTGAGTTCAAGCCACTGCACTCCAGCATGAGTAACACCAATAATCTGACTAAAAAAAAAAAAAAAAAGTATTTTATTTATTTATTTATTTTTAGAAAAAAGGAGAAAGAAAGAACAGCAAAAGAAAGGGAAAAAAAAAGAATGAAAGAGAGAAAGAAAGAGGAAGAGAAAGAGGGAGAGAGAATGGGATTCTTGTTTTATTGCCCAGGCTAGAATGCAGTCTAAAAATGGGTATTAAAAACCTCTTTTATGCCAATAATTGTGCTTAACA
>CAUYQU010008704.1:0-31755 GCA_963574635.1 Cheracebus regulus
TGGACATGAGATGGGACTTGACATTTTAGAAGAGCCACTAAGGAGACAGGGGAGGGGCCGCTCAGGGACTGGTGTGCACTGTGCTTGTGGGTAATGCTGAGATCCAGATAAGGCTACACCCTGGGGTAGCCTTGTACAACAAGGCTACCAAATGCAAGAAGGCATTTGGTTATGATTCCAGGAGGAAAGACAGGATGTTGACGAGCTGAGGGGCTTGAGTGGTAGGTAAGAGGTCTGGACTAAATAGAGAAAGAAGAAAGGGGAAGCTGGGGGTGGGAGGAGGACAAACAGTGAAACAGTAGGACCCCCGATCCATTCATATTTAAGAGTCTAAAGAACACTTAAAAATAATACCCAAAGGAGTGTGAATTTTTTTTATTATAAAACGTGGAACATATCATGTCCCCATGGAACTCTGTGAATGGGAACTGGTCAAGGCCGGTGGAGTTAATCAGAAAAGCCTTTTATAAAAGCTACTCTTAAGAAATCCACTCAGCTCTCTAGGAGCAGGAGCTGCTATTTTTCTGCATGTATATGGAACAACTAGATCTACTTGTCAATTCCCCCCACATTCCTGAGTTACTTGTGAGTGACAGCCCACCTCCACACCTTTGGGGAACACTACGCAGCCTTCTGTATCCTGGTTATGGGAGATTTTCTCCAGGCAGCTCTCTATTCCTAGAACTAAGACTTAGAGATTAGCCACAACTGGCAGTTCCTGTGATACCATCGTCAACACAGAATGGGTTGCTCAGATGTTAAGTTGAAGTAATACTGATTTTCTTTCTAGTCACCATTTTTTCCCCTACTGCTTACTCTAAAGCCCATTCCAAAGTTTCTTTTCCTATTTAAAAATACATTTTTTAGAGTTTAGTTTTCTGGAGTCTCAGTTGACCTTACTTTGGCTTCTCCAATCCTTCTCCTACGTGGAGCCACATTTCTTGGCATTGTTCACTTCACTTACTAAAATTTTCAATAAAAGAAGCGTGTTGTGTGTTCTAGCCATGCACAGAACCTACTTAGAGGTTCTGCCGAGACAACATGTGCTCTTGGGAGGCCATCCATGCCACGGGTCAGCACTGGGGCTCTGGCCTTGGACTGTCTGGGCAGGAATCCAGGCTTTGTCCATTTACTAGCTCTGAGACTGTCTTCATTTTTTTTTTAAGTCTCTCTGCTTCATTTCCTCATCAGAAAATGTACACTTATCTAATAGGCTTATGGTGACACTGATATTGAGTGTGTATCACCTACTAAACATTATTAATAATACAAAACTGACACAAATCTTAGATCTCATATTTCTGTCTTTGCTGGAAATGCCTTTCCCATTCTATTAAATTTCCCTAAAAAGTAATACTGGTAGCCATTTATACTGAAAATTTACTATATGCCAGGCATGCCATCAAGTGCTTTATATCAATTAACTAAACAAATTCCCAAAATAATTTTATGAGATTGGTACTGTCATTATACTCTTTTTATAGGTGTGGAAACTGAGGCATAGAGAAGTAACTCAAACAGGGTTATAAGGATACTAAACAGTAGACAAGAGATCTGAAGCCAGTCTAGCTCCAGAGCCCAGGCTTTGATTTTCACAAGGACCATCTTTTGTGGGATCCTTCCCTAGCCACCTCTATCCACACAGAGAATTATTTATTTATTTAGAGATGGAGTTTTGCTCTTGTCACCCAGGCTGGAGTGCAATGGCATGATTTCAACTCACTGCAACCTCTGCCTTCAGGGTTCAAGTGATTGTCCTGCCTCAGTCTCCTGAGCAGCCCGGATTACAGATGTGTGCCACCATGCCCAGCTAATTTATGTATTTTTAGTAGAGATGAGTTTCACCATGTTGGCCAGGCTGGTCTTGAACTACTGACCTCAGGTGAGCCACCTTCCTCGGCCTCCCAAACTGCTGGGATTACAGACATGAGCCACCGGGCCTGACCCACACTGCTCATGTGAATAAATTACTGCTCATGTGCTAACTCTTTCTGTTGTACATATTTTTCCTTTTGAATATATTGGTTTAAATTGTAAGCACTTTCTATACATCTCTTACTTTTGTGAGGAACATTCTGAAGAATACATACTGTCTTACTCACTTTTGTATACCCAACACCAAGTACAGACTTTAGTGCATAGTAGTTTGTTCAGTAACAAGGAGCACCAGGTTAAATGTAATGAGGAAAGAAGAATTGTAAAAAATATATTGTCTATGTCATTTGTGGATTTAATTTATATAAAGTATGTCCCATATTAGATAGCACAATTAATCTATGGTTAACAGAAGATAGTTTACCCAAATGCCATGTTTTGCTCTAATCTATTGCCATTGCACTTGAGAGAGGTGACAAATATTAATTTAATTTCATCATGTAGCTTGACACTATTATACTGAATGTCTCTAATGATGCCTCTGTGAGTGCTGGAAGCTAATCTAATGATAAAGCTGAGGCACATTTGTTCAAATGTAATGTCTGGCCCATTGAATTCCCAGTCCCAAGGACTGCACATTGTGCTGTCTCCTGAGAGTTCACTTTAGGAAGCAGGATACAGGACCCCACTATGGACCTGGCTCCACTTTGAGCATAGACCACCAGAGCTATGTGCAGCACTGATGCTAGTATCCAAGGCTCAGGGGTCATTGTCCTGAATATCCTAGGAAAAGGAAAATGAAAGCAACATTACCGGAGAATGTTAGGAAACCCTTTTTTTTATTTCAAGTAAGTTTCCAAAATACAGCCCTGCTCATCCATAAATCAAGCTGGGGCACTTTCAGCTCTTCTCTTCTCTCCAAAGGGAAATGGCATGCTGAAGAGTTATTCCTCAGCACAGCTTTCTTTCTTTCTCCTGCTGGGATGTATTAGCAAGGTCATCACCTTTGGTTTATTGGCTTCAAACAATTTGTGATTGCAGAGGATTATGACTTCTTAGCTTGCAGAAGCAGGAGATGGAATCAATTCCTGAAAGGCACAGGACTGTGTTTTCTTTCAAAAAATGTATATTTCTGCCATCACTTCTAGGGACCAAAACTTTAAAAATACTCTTGCAAGGAATTTATCTTTGAACGTCCTGTGTCATCGCCCCTTTCAAATGAGAACACTGAGTCAGGACTGCGTGAACCTCACTTTAACTATTTGAGTTTTAAAGAAATAAGATGACTTCACAAGCTTGTCTTCCCCAACTCCCAACCCTAAACCAAATTAATGAGGAAATTTATACTCAATGCAGTATTCCAAACATACACCCTTTAAATAATTGAAGACTTGGATTAGCCATGCCTGCAGGTGGATGAATACATTCTCTTTGGTGGGGCAAGGAAACTTGTCTGGAAATCTTTGGAACTTGATTGGTATTTATTGTGATATCAGTTTCCTTTTTTTTTTTTTTTTGCCATTATCTGACCATTTCCTAGATAATTTTTCTTAAATTTGGTATTGCCCTTCTTCCAGTTAGGAATCTATCACTTCTGATCTCAAAAAAAGAGTCAGAATTTACACTATTCTCTTCCTTCTCCATTACATGGGACGTTTTTTCTTTAGGGTTACAAAAAACAGTCCCAACAATCTGTCTCTTCAAAACTTAACAAATTAATGTTACCACATGGAGGCTATACTTTTGCTAGGCAGCAGGAGTTCCCAGCGGACAGTAACCTTGGCAGTCAGAGTTTTGCTGACACCAAATGCTGCTTTGTTAATAGAGGTCTGGCCTCTGAGTTCCCATTTTGGCAGCTCCCCAGAGATCAGAGGTTGATGCTGTGATGCTGATATGACACAGGAATTTATGGACTCTAATTATAATAACCACTTTGTTTGTTTATTTGTGTAGTTTTACAGAAACTGCAGAACCAAAAGACTTTACTCAAAATGATCACTGACTGTTTATTCTTTGGCCCATCTAAGCACATGATACAATCGTTCCTCCTGTCACCAGAAAACATGCAGGAAGGAGGAAGGAATAGTGAGATCAGCTACTGTCCAGACTGCAGGACGCTGGGAACATCTGCAGTGGCTGCGTCCATGGTGGTCCTGATTACCTTAGTTTTACTAGCTAGCATGGTGGCCTGAGGTCCATCAATTTGCCACTTCTGCTCTTGGGAATAATTCATCCATGTTCCCCATCTCTCCAAACATAAAACTGCAGGATATAGTCAGACTGAAAATATCTTCAGGTCATTGCTCTTATTAGACTCATTGTAGTAGGGCAAAGATCAAGGTGCAGGTACCAAGCTAGTTTATAATGACAAGCATCAATCTGATGTGCTGAGCTCCTGAAACAGGCCTTGTACACTAGAGCAGATTGAGACTTTGAATTTTGGTTCCTCTTCTCACTACTTCCTGGGACGCTCTCTCTTCTCTCTCTTCTCTCCTCTCCTCTCCTCTCTCTTTTCTTTCCTTCCTTCCCTCCCTCCCTGCTTTCCTTCCTTCCCCCCCCCTTTCTCTCTTTCTTCCTTTCTTTCCTTCTCTCACTGTGTCACCCAGGATGCTGTGCAGTGGCACAATCTCAGCTCACTGCAATCTCTGCTTCCCGGGTTCAAGCAATTCTCTGCCTCAGTTTACTGAGTAGCTAGGATAACAGGCATCCATGCCCAGCTAATTCTTTGTATTTTTAGTAGAGATGGGGTTTCACCATGTTGGCCAGGCTGGTCTTGAACCCCTGACCACATGATCCACCTGCCTCAGCCTTCCAAAGTGTTGGGATTACAGGTGTGAGACACCACACCCAGCTACCTGCTTTCTTCATTGATTTGACACTCCTTGCCAGCCCTTAGTTTCTCCATCCACTTCTTTTCTTATGAATTATTTATTTTGTAGAGAAGATAGTATTGAGATGGATACTTAATCTATCCAAGCTTTGGTTAATGTTGCGCTCTCTGGTCCTAGTTTTTCTCATCTGCTGTTTTAGACCATTTCTTATTGTTTTTTAAGATGGAGTCTCACTCTGTCACTCAGGCTGGAGGGCAGTGGCGCAATCTCAGCTCACTACAAACTCTGCCTCCTGGGGTCAAGCAATTCTCCTTCCTCAGCTTCCCGAGTAGCTAGGATTACAGGAGGTCGCCACCATGCCCTGCTAATTTTTGTATTTTTAGTAGAGACCGGGTTTCACCATGTTGGCCAGGCTGGTCATGAACTCCTGATCTCAAGTTATCTGCCCACCTTGGCCTCCCAAAGTGCTGGGATTACAGGTGTTAGCCACCACACCCAGCCTAGACCATTTTCATACTGCCATGAAGAAATACCCAAGACTGGATAATTTATAAAGAAAAAAAAGGTTTAATGTATTCACAGTTCCACATGGCTGGGGAAGCTTCACAATCATAGCAGAAGGGAAAGGAGGAGCAAAGGCTTATCTTACATGTCAGCAAACAAGAGAGCCTGGGCAAGGGAACTGCCCTTTATAAAACCATCAGATTGGCCAGGCGTGATGGCTCATGCCTGTAATTCTAGCACTTTGGGAGGCCAATGCAGGCGCATCACTTGAGGTCAGAAGTTAAAAACCAGCCTACCAACATGGTGAAACCTTGTCTCTACTAAAAATACAAAAAAAGAAAAGAAAAGAAAATAGCCGGGCATGGTGGTGGGCACCTGTAATCCCAGCAACTCTGGAAGCTGAGGCAGGAGAATCACTTGAATCCAGGAGGCAGAAGTTGCAGTGAGCTGAGATGGCGTAGCCGCATTCCAGCCTGGGTGACACAGCAATACTCTGTCTCAAAAAAAAAAAAAAGAAAAAAAAGAAAAAAATCACATCTCGTGAGACTTATTCCCTGTAATGAGAACAGCATGGGAAAAACCTACCCCCATGATTCAGTTACCTCCCAGTGAGTCCCTCCCACAACATATGGGGATTATGGGAGCTACCATTCAAGATGGGATTTGGGTGAGGACACAGCCAAACCATATCATCTGGTAAATGGGACTGTTAGTACTTCAGCATTTTATATTGGAGTTTTAACTTAGAGTGGATACATACAGGGTTATTTAAGATTAGACTAAGTTTAAGTATTTAACCAGAGCACGAATTTATCAGAAATAGAGTGGTCATGAAGAATTGCTGGTAATTTTGTCCTTGAAGAATAGTTTTTAACTATGTCTGAGAAGTCAACTATGTTGATTTTTCATGATGCCTTTAGAGTTTAATCTTGCATTATATTCAAGAACAGTCTTTGCAATTGATGCTTCCTCTTAAGGGAATGAAGATAGAACTTTTCTCAGGGGTTTATGCCAAACTTTTCATCATCTAGGCCATGTCTGATCTATGGAGGAAATCCAGAGTTCAAGAAATTCCTGAACAGGAGCTCTGCTTCCAGCTTCCTGGCATTCACAAAAACCTGTTCCCTCACGTACATATCTCATATAGATTTATTGCAAGGAAGAAGATATTTGAAGCTCCAGATGAATAGTAGAATCTCATTAAATGTAAGTTTTCTCCATTAGTGTCATGTTCTATACATTCTTCTCTTCTTGTTGCCAGAAGGTATTGGTGTTGATCCACTGAAAGATGCACTAGGGTTAAGAGAAAGTTGTTTGGTCGCAGTGGCTCCCGCCTATAATCCCAGCACTTTGGAAGGCCGACACAGGTGAATCACGAGGTCAGGAGTTCAAGACCAGCCTGGCCAAGATATTGAAACCCCATCTCTTCTAAAACTACAAAAAATTAAGTAGATGTGACTGTGGGTACCTGTAATCCCAGCTATTCGGGAGGCTGAGGCAGAGAATTGCTTGAACCTAGGAAGTGGAGGTTGCAGTGAGCTGAAATGGCATCATTGCACTCCAGCCTGGGTGACAAAGTGAGACTCATTCTCAAAAAAAAAAAAGCCTGCTCTGAGATTGTCTAACCAAATCTGTGTTCCTGTCTTGGACTTGAGTGCCTCTTCACTGAATTTTATCTCATTTTTGTGCTGTTTCTGGGAACAGAATTCCATGGAATAGTTAGCAACCATCTTGTTGTTTGCCTTAGAAGATTATGCAACTGAGTGCCCATGAGATACCGGTAAGGACGTAAATGGAAACAGGAAGGAAAAAGATCAGTGAAGGGCTGCTAAGCACAACTGATGGCTTGAGGCCAAGTCAAAAATCAGAGAAAAGGGAAAGTGAGATTTTCAGCAATTAGTATTTAAGAATAAATAGCTTCCTGCACCATACTGCAAAGATCACTTTTGCAGAGTTTCGAGGCAGTAAAGAATAGTTAACATTCAGATATGCTTCATCAGATGATAATAGGGGTAATTTGAGTTTACAGGCTACCAGTTCTTAAATTTAATTCTTAAGTTTCAAAGTACTTTCTAGAAATGTTAGAAATTCTAAATGCAAATTGAAATAGCTTCACCTACTTGAATTTTCCTCAAAGTTTTGTGAAGACAATCAAGACAGTAAAAAGTGGCATTATCACTTTGATGAATCCTGTGAAAAGTAAATACTATGTTCTATGCATATTGAGAGTAGGTGTGAGCATGTCTTGTGTTCTAAACTTAGCACTGCCACCAATTGTGTGATCTTGAGCAAATTGTTTTATTTCATAGAATCATGGTCTTCTCATTTTTAAGAAAAATTTTTACTAGGTGTTAAAATGTGCGCTCTGAATGAAGAAACCCCCAAACAGGTTTTGTGTGAGCAGCATGGCTGTTTATTCACGCAGGTGTGTGAGGCCTGAGCTCGAAAAGAGAGTCAGTGGAGGGCAGTGGGATAGGAGTTGGTTTTAGAGGTTTGGGGTAGGCAGTAGAAAGTTATAGAAGTTATAGTTTAGGGTGGGGAGGGGGTTGTAGGGTCTGGAGTCATGAGGTTGACCAAGATCAGTTACAAAGTCCCGTTGCCTTATCAATTGATTCGGGAATCAGGAACAATAGAGAATGTCTTAAGTTAATTAGGCACCTCAGAAGTTGATCATTCTTCCTCTTTTTGTGGTCTTCCAGTTACTTGAGATTTTCTAATTCTGGGAGGCCATCCAGAAGTGTAGATTCAGGTCACGGAGGTCGCCATGGCTTGACTTAGGGTATGGCCTATGGTGCAGCCAGTTATCTTAGAAGATCTTATATTAGACAGACTGCTTTCAACCTAGCTCTAACATTCTATATTACTGATAACTGTTGCCCCAGATATTTGCCTTGTTTCCAGCAGGTGTCCTTACATATTTTGGAATGCTAATGATAAAACACTGCTACCCCATTTCTTCTAGGAATTTTTGTTTTTAATGTATCCAGACACTATCATTCTCAGCAAACTGATACAAGAACAGAAAACCAAACACCGCATGTTTTCACTCATAGGCGGGTGATGAACAATGAGAACACTCGGGCACAGGGAGGAGAACAACACTCATAGGGTGAGGTGCGGGGGTGGAGGGGTGGGGAGGGGAGGATGGGGAGGGATAGCACCGGGAGAAATGCCTGATATAGGCGATGGGGGTTGGTGGGGGGGCGTGGGGATGGAGACAGCAAACCATCATGGCATGTATGCACCTATGCAACAATCCTGCAGGCTGTAGGATGTGCACATGTACCCCAGAGCCCAAATACAATAATAAAAAAAAAAGTATCCATTATATCTTATTATTTGTTGACTAAAGTTAGACCCAGACAGGGAAACCCACTATTGTTTTGCAAGTAGGAAGCCAGGTATTTCCTGACTGCTAAATTAGAGGGCTTAAAATGGTAAATATTAGAACATTATCTACACCAAGTTACCTTATCTCTTTGGACCTCTATTTCCATATTCTATAGTAGGGATAATAATAATTTCATCAATTAGGTTACACTGAAGAGTAAATCAAATATTTGAAGGACTTGCCAGGCACATTCTAAGAGGTAGAAGCATAACTGAAAGTTGGGTCTTGAGATTGTATAAGCTAACCGGTAAGAGAGCTAACTATCAAATACCTAAATGCATCTGAGCCTCAGTTTCCTCATTTGTAAGTAGGTATTTCAAAAATTACTTTATTTTAATTTGTAAATGTTTTTTAATTTCCATAGCTTTTGGGGTACAGGTAGTTTTGATTACATTGATAAATTGTATAGTGAGGAAGGCTGAGCTTTGAGTGCACCCATCCCCTTAGTGGTGTACATTGTACCCAATATGTAGTTTTTTCCCCTCAATTCCCCTTCCACCCTTCCTTTTCTGAGTTTCCAGTGTCCGTTATGTCACTCTGTATGCCTTCACGTGCCCAAAGCTTAGCTCCTACTTATTAAGTGAGAACATACAGTAATTTGTTTTCTATTCCCAAGTTACTTCACTTAGAATAATGGCTTCCAGCACCATCCAAGTTGCTGCAAAAGACATTATTTTGTTATTTTTTATGGCTGAGTAGTATACTATGGTATATATATATATATATATACACCACATTTTCTGTATACACTCAATGGTTGATGGGTATTTAGGTTGGTTTCATATCTTTGCAATTGTTTATTGGACTGCAATAAACATACAAGTGCAGGTGTCTTTTTCATATAATGACTTCTTTTCCTCTGGGCAGATACCCAGTATTGGGTTCCTGGACTGAATGGTATATCCACTTTTAGATATTTAAAAAAATCTCCTTACTGTTTTCCAAAGAGATTGTACTAATTTACATTCCCATCAGCAGTATATAAATGTTTCCTTTTCACCACATCTGTGCCAATATCTATTATATTTTGCCTGAAACTTTTTTGAGATGAGGTCTCGCTCTGTTGCCCAGGTTGGAGTGCAGTGGTGTGATCTCAGCTCACTGCAACCTCTGCCTCCTGGGTTCAACTGAGTCTTCTGCCTTAGCCTCCTGAGTAGCTGGGATTACAGGTGTGCACCACCAAGTGCAGCTAAGTTTTGTATTTTTAGTAGACAGCATTTTGCCAGGTTGGCCAGGCTGGTCTTGAACTCCTGACCTCAGGTGATCCATTGCCTTGGCCTCCACAAGTGCTAGGATTACAAGCATGCATCACCACACCCAGCTGAAAATGTTATAGTTGAAGTTGCTATTAATATTTGGTAAAGTTAATGATGCTCCCTGTGTTCTACAAGTTGTAGAGTGCTCTGTGGATGTTAGCTATCCTTACTTGGGAGTTGGAGCAGGTAAAACTTGCTTTTGTGCTGTCTTCTGTCATAGCTGGCAGTGAGGGGCATCCCAGATACAACTGTCTGTTCAGGTATCATTGTAGTTCACTATTGGACTCCTAGAGAGTAAGTGTTTAGTTTGCAGCTTCTAGGTTTTATAGCACCGGAGTTACCACATAGTGAGTACTCTTCACTACTTGTTTAATAAATCAATGAATTAATAAATCATTGATTTTATTTTAGCTACCATTCTATTGATCATAAGCCTGGAAATATGCTAAATACATTTTATACTCAGTGGCTGTTTAGCCTGTGAACATTAAAATCTTCTGGGGAACATTTTAAAATAGTGTATGTGTAGCCCCACCCAAGACTAATTGAATCAGAATCTCTAGGGCTTAGCTCAGGACACAGGTAGTTTAAAGGCTACCTAGGTGATTTTAATCTGAAAAAAAAAAAAAAAAAAAACCCCACGGAATCAGTGAACTTTGGCCAATTAGTTTTCTGGGGTTTGCTGGACTGAGCTGCTCATGAGTGTTGCTAATACTTTCTCAGCTTCCTAGCTTCAGTGTACATGTTCTCCCATCTTGCCATTTGTCATGGCTAAAATATTCTGCATTTACAAGGATGCAAATTCATCATCCACATGTAATCTCTTTTGCATTTAGACCTGAACACGATCGTGCTGTCCATGTAAATCATAAACTTAGATCTCTTTGTGGTGTGAAAGAAACGTAAATTAGGATGGGGAAAATTGATGTTAACAAAGATCACTGATATGCTTTAAATTGCAGAGGCCCAGGTCTCAGATTGGTTTCAGAATAACCGCTATTGGTAATCATTCTATAGCATTATAAAATGAAGCAGTGCCTGGAAAGTGGTTGAATTGGAGCCTAATCCCACTTAAGCATTTAGCTCGCAACTGTGTTGGCAGAAACCGGCTGAAATTTACCATTGCTGCGAGGGGAGTGCTCACCTTGAAGGTACTTCTGATTCTATGGAAGGCAGAGCAGACAAGCTCATTTTGCGTGTTTGTCAAGGGTATCCTTAGAGCAAAACTTTGTCTAGATTTCTCGGAATTATGTTGTTTTGTTTTTCTTGGATAGTTACCATTTTTCGTTTTCCTGAGTCTTGCTAAGGTGCCCTTTTGTCCAAGAAGCAAGTGAGTTGTGCTGGAGACAGGCATACACACATGTGGAACTAGGGAGAAAGATCACTATCACTCTAAGGCAGTAACAGATACCTTTGCTTTGTCACCAGTGACAAAATTAAATAACAACTCAAGATTCCAATAATAACACGGGGTGCCAGCAGTGCTGTGAGTTGCTTCAGGAAAGGGGGATTAGATGCCAAATGAACAGTATCAGGGGAGCTATCAACAGCCAAATGCGAAGTTACTTTTTACTGAAGATAGTGCTTTCTACTCTGTTTTTAAAAGTCTTCAGGATATCACCAAATATATCAAAGAACATCATGTAATTCTCAAAAATAATATTTGTAGACTATATTAATACTATAGTATAGTTTTGCCAGTGTATATGGAAGGGGGTGTAAAAAGTCACATAACATCAATGCTCTGTAAATGGGGGTTAACTACTGATATGCTTGACGCAATCTTTCTCCATAAGAGCATCCCCAGAGTATAACTCTTCATGTCCCCAAACCTTGTGCTTTCCTAAGCCTCCTGAAAGCATGCAATTCACAGCATAACAGCTGTGAATATTACAGCTGTTATGAAAGAATTGGCTTTTGTTTTTCCCTGTGAGATATTTTTCTTATCTTGCTGGCACATACGACCAGTATTTGTAGTGCATTTATCTCCTATCACTCTTTTGTTTCTCTTTTTGCTCTTACCTTTGATTCCAGAAATGTTTTTAAAATAATGGATGGTAGTTAATAAACAGCATGGGAGGCAGGAAAAATGAGCAGCAGCGTGCTCATTTTGATAGACTACACGGTCTGCAGATAATTTACCATGGCAGAGTGCTGACATACACAACCCCACAAGAAGGACTTATTCCAGTTCTTAAACCAAAATCATTCTTCAAAGTTTCCATTATTCATAAGGCACCATCCCTGAAAACTGCAGGGGGGTTTCCCATGATGATGCCTCTAAGCTAGTGGCTCTCCGGTTCAGGAGTTACAAATGAACAAACATCTGTATTTGTGCACTTGGGGAGATTGCCAGCTTTCAGAGGACTTTACGCTGGAGGCCAGCATGGTGAAACAACTTCCAGTCCTTATTACCATGTATTTTCCCTGACCTCTTCCATGCTCTTCTTAGTGAGTTCCGACTTCTGAGGTTCTGTCCTTGCAGTTGTTTTTTTTAGCTCCATTGTGTTGACTATATTTCATCACTTTTCTGCTCTATTGCTACTGTAAACCCCTTGATGGCAGGACTAGGTTTGTTTGTATGTCACTAGTTTACTGCAGTGTACATTAAATAGGCTTATCAACATTAAATCAATTAAGTTCCAAAAAAGTATTTCGGGACTCCCTAAATAGGATTCAAGTACAAATACCTCTCAAATATTTTTGGTCCCTGAGAGTTTTCTAGGAGGGGAAGGATAGGGCAAGGACTTTTATGAGTCTTCTTAAAACTAGGAAGGAAATTAGACAACCAGTGTATATTTTCCAGGATTCAACTCAACAGCATGTGGCTTTTCCAGAATCACACAGTCATAATTTGTGGTATTTGGTGGGGACTATAAAACCACAATATCTGCATTAATATATTTTGTAGCCAGTTGCACCACAGTTGTATTTGAGGAAATTCTGATTGCAAAATTCCCCTGAGATCTGCTGAAATTACCTTGTCTTTGAAGGGCAGATTCCCCATGTCTTCATTGAGAAGGCTTTGAGCAGATACAGTTTCAAAAGGAGTTAGAGGGGAAGCATTAGAACACTAAGTTCCCTGGACTGTTGATAGAAATTTCAGCTAGAAGCCTTATCTGACTAACCATATAATTTAAAAAAATAAAAAAAAAAAAAAAGAGTCCTCACTCCTGAGAACCGTCATGTCTTTCCAAATTCTACTAAAGAAAAAAAAAAAAAAAAGCAAGATGAAACAAAGTACACCTGATCCAAGCATGTGATATATAAAGCCCTCCTGTGTTGGTGCTGTGCCTGTGAGCTGGCTGTTTTCTTTAATGTAAAGATAATAATTGATAATGAGACGCTCAATACATCAATACACACATGAACATAAAATCCCAGCTTCCATGTATCCCCACTGGCAAAATGAAACAAGGATAGCTGAGAGTTCTGCAAATAATTTGTATTCAATATACAGCAGTTATTTTGCAGGGTAAGCTGATGACTGCTTACTCTAAGCATAATGACTCTGTTAGGAGTGACCTTTCCTGGTGATTTCCTAACCAATCAGTCTTAACCCCTTAATTAATTTTCTTAAGCAAAAGAGGTCCTCCCATCCCTTCTCCGTTAGCAATCATTCATTTTACACCATACTCAAAATTATTAGTTTAGGAATTTTAATGACCATACTCCATTTATTTTCATCTTTCTTGCTGGCATCTCAGCAACTGAGCGCCCTGATTAATGTGTGAGTGTGTGTGTGTGTGTGTGTACGCGCGCGTATGCCAGTGCCCTCACAATTGTGTGCGGCCATTTGTTTATTATAGGAACCTTGCTGACTACTCCAAAATTCAGCCAGGAACAGCAACTTAAGTTGACAAAATTTGATTTCCCATACACTCAGGCTACTAAAACAATGAGGGAAAATGAACCAGAAAGTCTGCAATATAGGCTTCTTTGGTTGATCTGCTTTTCCAAAAGCTGATTAGCACTTTAATCTGTCTCAGTATGGCTTCATCTTTAGAGAGAGAAAAAGAAAAGAGACAGAGCTTTTCTTTTTATAAAAGGCCATGGTAGGAGGGCGGGAAAGTAAACATAAGCCACATCTCTGTAGATCTCTGTTTTCTGCAATGGGCCAATTTACATCTCTTTTTAATTCTGATACCCTAGGTCTCGTCTCGTCTTCTTTTCTTTTCTTTTCTTTTCTTTTCTTTTCTTTTCTTTTCTTTTCTTTTCTTTTCTTTTCTTTCTTTCTTTCTCTCTCTTTCTTTCTTTTCTTTCTTTTCCTTCCTTCCTTCCTCCTTTCCTTTCCTTTCCTTCCCTTTCTTTCGTTTTCTATTAACTGCCACAGGGATATCCACGTAAAATGTAGAGTGGAAAGAAGATAGAAAAAGGATGCATAATGCACAATTTCTAAGGGTTTTAGAAATCATTTGTTCTGGGGAAAAAAATCATTCTCTTCTGATCTAAAAGTATAATCCGCTTCTAAGTCTCTCCTCCAAGGCTAAGCCACCCTTGAACATGAAGCAGTTCTTAACTACTGAAGCATATTCATGGAGACAAAGTGACACAGAAGGAGCCGTTGCTTTCACACCTAGGAGAGCCTGTGCATTTCTTATGGCTGATTTAATGTCTCAGAGTCAGTATGCTTTAATTGTATGTAACTGCAATTTTAAAAAGACTTGTTCTTTTTCTCCTATAAAATTATATATATATATAATTTTAATTTTATAATTTAGTGAATCTATATGTATAGGTATATCTATTTTCACTGAAAAAAACTGAAAAATACAGAAAGTTTATTTGCTAAAAGGCAAAAATATAGACCAAAAAAATAGATACTAGGGGTAGGTGGTCAGAAGCTGTTAATTCTCATCCCCTTTTGAGACAGCCGTTAGCCCTTCTTTTTTCCTATTCCTTTTTCTCCCTTCCAAGGAGAGTGGGACACCTCTGCTCATAGTCTGTGTGAGATGTGAGGTCGCATGCTCACATGTGGCTTTCATTCTGTGTGCTATTATGTTAGAAGTTCAGGGCCTGGCTGTGACAGGATCATCACTCAGCTTTTTTCTGTCCTGTCACTCTCATCCAACTACCTATCTCCAAAAAACTCTGGCAACAACTTTGAGCCATGTAGTATTGTATTATGTATTATTGTATTTTTTTCTATCTATTTTCCACTCTAGTAACTGGATGGATAAATTGATACTACAACCAACATAGGCATTTGTCTGTCTGTCTGTCTGTCTGTCTGTCTCTCTCTCTGTGTGTGTGTGTGTGTGTGTGTGTGTGTGTGTATGTGTGTGTATTCCTTAGAAATTTTGGAGGAAGAATGGCTATGGTTTGAGGCCCTTGATCTAGTATCATCTCAATGCTACTCAAATAGATTAAAATACATTGATGCGACTAAAATCCATTAGTTATTTTACTTCAGAGTTAACACCTGCTATATCTATGTCTGTTCCCATAGATGAGACTTTAATTCTAGTTTGTGTGTCTTCTTTCTTAATATGTTAGTTTTAACCATATGAGATTTTCAAATGTTGACTATATTTGAACTATGAAAATGGCAATTTTGCCCAGGCACAGTGGCTCACGCCTGTAATCCCAGCACTTTGGGAGGCCGAGGTGGGTGGATCACAAGGTTGGGAGATCAAGACCATCCTGGCCAACATGGTGAAACCCCATCTCTACTAAAAATACAAAAAATTATCTGGGCATGGTAGTGCATGCCTGTAATCTCAGCTATTCCAGAGGCTGAGGCAGGAGAATCACTTGAACCAGGGAGTCAAAGGTTGCAGTGAGCTGAGATTGCACCACTGCACTCCAACCTGGGTGACAGAGAGACTCTGTCTTAAAAAAAAAAAAAATGGTAGTTTTACATGCCTCAACCTAATAATAGTAAATGCTCAATAAAAGGTAACTTTATCATTGGCTAAGCACTTCAAGGATATCATCTCATTTAATTCTCACAACAACCCATTCAGGGAGTTACTTTTTTAAGTCCCCACTTTTCAGATGAGACAGTTGAGGCTCAGGAAGATAAAGTCCTGAGTTCAGTATTAAATAGCTAGTTAGGAAGCAAGCTACTAATAAAACTCAGTTCTTTTTGACTCTAGTCTTTTTATTCAAGGCACACAATTATTTAAAAAGCACATATTCTTAATGGCTGCATAATGGTTCATATGGATTTACTTTATTTTTATCTTAAAAATATTAATCCCCTGCTTATCATTTAGGTTATCTCTATTCTTTCAGTACCACAAAGAATACTGTGATAAACATAACTCTAAGGATACAGATAACTCTGTGCTTTAGCTGGGATGGAATGTACTTGCTGTACCTGGGTCTACTCCTGTGTTGTACATTGATGGATAATATCTAGTATGAGTCTCATGATTTATCATCTAGGAAATTATTATCTTTTTAAGTCTCTTTTTTGTTTCAAAGTGTCTTATTTTGGAATTGTTTAAATATCAAATTTCTGGTAAAGTATATAAAACATTATTTATTTTTCATAGATTGTTTATATACCATTGTCCAGGAACATCACTATTTTAGAGAACCCATGTGAGTGATGAGAAAGTTCTTCTTCAAAGTTTATATCTTAGACTACATTATAAGGAGTTACAAACTCTTGTTCTATGGCCATTATCCGCTGTTAGCAGAAACATATACCCATGTACATATATTCTCTAAATCAGCTACATCTTAAATCAGCTACCTTGACTCACACCGGCATATCTGAACAGAACTGGACAAGCTCCAAACCCTGATGCACACCATTCCTTATTTGGAAACCCTCCTGACCTTCTCTTGGCTAGCTTCCTCTTCTTCCTTATCTTCTTTCTTGTTTTCTTTCCCCCTTATCTATTCAGGAAATTTTCAAGTTTTTAGCCAATCAGGTCAAACATAGAATGTGAGGTCCTGTTCCAGCCAGTGGAAACTGGACACAGCACTAGGGCGATTGCGTCAGGTTATGAAAGTTATAAATATCCCTGTCTCCTTTGTTTCAGGGAGATTGAAAACAGTCTTTCCCTGACAAGATTGCTGGAGAGTTGCACCCTTTCTGCAGAAAGTAAACTAGCCTGGATAAGTGATTCACTGTCTTGGTATGGGTTCTTCCCGATGTTATAAACCCAATAAACCTGTAATTGCAGCTCCTTTCCAGATCTTACCAAAATCATTGGCCTGACCTCTCCATGGAATGGACTCTCCCTTAGGGGGCTTCAGTGTTACCTTCAAATATACAGGGTGATTGTTTTCTATTGTGTTGTTTTGCTGGGAAGGTACAATTTCATCATAAAAACACAGAAATAGACTTGAAGCAATTATATGCAAAATGCTGCATGAAAAAATTTCTGGTTATCTAGATATAAAAGTAAAACTTGTTGTTTGAGCTGAAACATTCTCACTTCTCAAAAGCAATTGTTAAGTGGAGGGAACGGTGAGGGAAGATATTGCTGCTGGGGTTGGAGAGACCCAGTCTGACTTTGTCTTGGGGTATGAAGAAGTTCCTTTTCAGTAAGCAAGCTTGAGGCCATCAGGAGGGGCTGCTCCTTAGCCTCTGTGTTTTAAGCTAATTTCATGCTAAGCAGGGAGCCAGTGTAATTTGGGTAAGTTTCTGCTGCAGAGACAGCCAGTTAAGTGTGGGTCCTATCCAGGAATCGAAAAGCATGGAGCGAATGCTATACCTTGTGCAGCGGTAATCATGCAGAGAGGGCAGCTGGAGTGCTGGCCCACAGTGCGCCCTGGAGGAAAGTCTGAGGCTGCTCTGGCCCCTGGCAGAGGCAGACAGGTTAGGAGAAAGGGCCTGTGCAAAAGTGCTGTACAAAAAATAAAAAATAGAATAATCACTTACGCAGAATTGTATGTCTTCCTCTTCTCCAAATGAGCAGTACTGCCAGAGCTTTGATATTTTAATTTGTAAATATTCAATCTTTACAAAATGATTTTTAAGCATATAAGATATATATGATACAGTGTATAAAAGTACAATTTTAAAAATAATTTTTGAAGTAGACATAGTTTAGGAAGTATGTGTTTCTTTAAATATATCTTGTGAGTGAGGAAAAGAACTGTCATTTTGCATAGATGAGAACATCTGAAGTTTGTTGAAAACAATGAAAATATATAAACCCGAGATACTTAAGAAAGTTACACAGGGAATACATCTTGCTTGTCTATTCTTGTCAAAATAAAAAGCATTAATTCACACTGTAATCAGGTTGCCTTAAAATAAAAACAAAACAAATCTATGGAGTTAAATGTAAAGATTAAAAGAAAAAAAGATGCGGGATTCCAGTTGTTTCTCAGGTCTCACTAGTAGCAGCACCAACATCTATAAAAACAGAGAGGATGGTGGACAATTATTTTTGACAAGGTTCTTCTATACTACCCATCCTCTTATTCTTAAATTTCCTTTTCAGTTTCCTCTTTTGCCTCCATATGTTTTGGAGAAGCTCCTGGCCAATGCAAATTAGATAGATACATACATACATATGTACATACATGCATATACATGCATAGATAACTGTGAAATTTTTATAATATTAAAAATTGTCAAAATTTTAATTTTGCTTTATTTTTTTTTAACCATATTGGGCATTTATCTAATAAAAAGTTCCTTTCAATCATCGGGCAATTCCTCAGGCACTGTCATCATCATCATGCATTTCTCACTAAAGCAAACTATTTTTAATTGAAAAGTTTATTATTTAAAAATCATTTGTCAAGAGAATGAGAAGACAGTCCACAGACTGGGAGAAAATATTTGTAAAAGACATATCTGAAAAAGAACTTTTATCCACACTATACAAGCATTATTAAAACTCAATAATAAAAGAAAAACTTTCTTTGAAAAATCAAACACAAAAAAACATGCAAACAAAAAATGGGGACAGGATCTGAACAGATAACTGGCCAAAGAAGCTATGCAGATGACAAATAATCATGGGGAAAGATGTTCAACACACATGTAAAAGAATTTCAAATTAAAACAATGATATGCCACTAACGCTTATCAGGATAGCTAAAATCCAAAACACTGACACCACCAAATGCTGGGTGAGGATGTGGCGTAATGACAACTCTCATTCTCATTACTAGTGGAAAGGCAGAGTGGTAACAGCCACTTTGGAAAACAGTTTTGCAGTTTCTTAGAAAAACTAAACATAATCTTACTGTAAGATCTAGCAATTAAGCTGCCTTTACCCAACTGAATTGATGAAAACGTACATATTCATACAACATTCATTCAAAACTTGAAAGCAACTAAGATGTTCTTTAGTGAGCAAATGGATAAACAAACTTTGGTACTTCCATAAAATGGAATATTATTCAGCTAAAAAGAAATGAGCTAGTAAGACACAAAAAGACATAAAGGAAAATTAAATGCATATCACTAGCAAAAAAACAATCTGAAAGGGCTGTATTATCTATGACTCCAAATATATGACATTCTGGAAAAGACAAAACTTTGGAAACAATAAGAAAGTCCACGGTTGTCATGGATTGCAGGACGGGAGGGATTAATAGGTTGAACAGAGAGGGCTTCCAGGGTAGTGAAAAACTACTCATTATATGATACTAAAATGGTGGACATGTTGTTATTATACATTAGTCCAGACTTGTAGAATGTATAAATCAAGGATGAATCCTAATGTAAACTTAGATGTGCGATAATAATATGTGAGTGTTTGTTCATCAGTTGCAATGAAAGTGCCACTTTGGGGTAGATGTGACAGTTGGGGAGGCTGTGTGTGCTCAAGGGAAGGGGGACAGGAGTTATGTGGGAACTCTCTGTACTTCCACTTAAATTTGCTGTGAACCCAAAACTGCCCTTAAGAAAAGCCTAATTAAAAAAAAAGTCTTTGAATAGTTTCATTTTTTGATGGTATCAAAGTTTTGACTTTATTATCAACAGGCATTTTTTTCTTTGTCTATTTGTGTTGTTTGTTTATTGTTGGAAACCCTTGAGGGGATGACAGAAGATCTAGCCAGATGACAGAGTCTGCTGTAGTCTTCATGTTGAGAAGTCAACTGGTCTTATCTCCCACACCCCTAGCAAGGCAACCCTGTAATTTCTTCCTTTGTTGGAGTTCTATGTTAGTGCTCCATGGTAGTTGTATGTTTAGCACATGTCACCTGGAACCCGCCTCTGAATTCATAACTTTGTCCTTTGCTCAAAATTAAAGTGCTGAAAGAAACTTATCCCTTTCATTCCTTCCTAAGCTCTAATGTAAGCTCTGTTCGCCACCTGAGGAGACTTGTCTACTCAATAAGACTGTCCATTTACAAGTGGCATTTTCAGATTTTTGACCTTTCTTATATTTCTTAATGTTTTTCTACTTCTGGGACTTCAAAAGTTCAGCAGATCAGAGGGGATTTCTCAACTCCTTATAAGATGCAGCACACCGGAAAGCAATTTCTTAGATTTCCCTTAAGGGAATAAGGTGCGTGAATTATATGAGGTCAGACCCTGGAGAGAGCTTTTCTGGAAACTCGGGCAACATAGAAAAGAAATAAGCATTGTTCAGATTGAATTTGTAACGGGTGGAGGATAGATGTCGGCTTGCATACCTGTTTTTGCCTTTTGGGGCATCAGACCCTTAGCATTAATACCCACAGAGGGTTTATAGTTTAAGTTACAGTTTCTACTGAGTCCTTAATGCAATGGATGTCTTGGTTCCAAGGCATGTGTGAGATAGACTTTCTCCCTCCTCCCCATTCCCTGTGTCCCTTGCACTGATTTATTAGGCAAATGATTCTTGGAACCTATTTAATGACATTTGTGCTTTTCAATCCAATACAGGAGTCAGATAAAGAATATTGAAGTGATTAAGAGAGGACAAGGCGAGAGACTATTCTAAGTCTGGTATATCAGATAAAGTTACGCTCTGAACTCCATTTTCCCTATTTCATGAATTTGGTTCCTGTCACATCAGTGGAGCCTAGTAAGGACCAGGGAAGCAGAGGCATTCTGTAGGTCTTGTATGTAAGGAGCTGAGTGAAGAGAACTTGAGAGTCATCAGAGTTCTGGGCTATTTTCTGTCCCCAGTACATAGGGGTAGGAGTCTTCCCTTCACTTTGAGCCACGTGAATGGATGGGCTTCAAGAGAGCATCACCTGTATCTCTCCATATTTGGGGCTATAAAAACTGGAACATAACACTTGACTGAGATAATCAAAGTGGTTTGTAGATTGAGATCTGATGCCTGTCTGGGAAATTGAGAGGGAGAATCAAGAGCTGACCACTTGCAAGACAATGAGCCCGAGAGAGATGTTCTTGCTGTGATGCCTTGGAGCTGTGAAAAAAATGGAAGAGTGTTTTCCCAGGAGCATGCAATGGAGAGTGTTGCCAGGGTCCTCTTAGGTCTCGTTCATCAGACTTGCCTGGAGGGACAAGCAGGCCTCACGGTGAAAAGGACTGGAGTTGTGCTGCCAGGTGACAAGCAGGTGGGAGGGTGTCTCCACGCACTGCTTGAAGTGGAGATGCATCCATCCAGGTCACAAGACCACAGGCAGAGATCCAGCAAGAGAGTCTAAAGAGCACACCAAGAGAAAGACACTTTCACCACCTGCCAGGCCCAGAGTGCTGGAAACCACCCAGCCACATAAGAACAGCCCTCACTTACTACCTGCTTTTCTGTCCTGCTTTCCTAGTGCAAAGCAGCAAGTTTAGTCAAGAAAGTCCATCAGTGGCAGGGCACAGTGGCTCATGCCTGTAATCCCAGCAGGTTGGGAGGCTGAGGCAGATGAACCACCTGAGGTCAGGAGTTTGAGACCAGCCTGACCAACACGGTGAAACCCTGTCTCCACTAAAATTACAAAATTAGCCAGGCATGGTGGCGCATGCCTGTCATCCCAGCTACTGAGGAGGCTGAGGCAGGAGAATCGTTTGAACCAGGGAGGCAGAAGTTGCCATGAGCCGAGATGGCACCATTGCACTCCAGCCTGGGTGACAGGAGTGAAACTCTGTCTCACACACAGATAAAAGAAATTCCATTAGATTCCTTAAAGAGCATATGACCACACACCCTTTCCATAGTCCAAGTGTCAGCCTGAAAAGGGTGGAGGAATTCAGGGATGCGGTGGGTGGGAGGATGAGGAGGTGGGAGGAAAAAGGGTGGACTTAATACAGTCATATACAGGATTTTGATTACTAACTTCAGCCGGACATTTTATTTACAGAATTAAGACAGTGTGTGTGATTTAAAGTGACTCTGAGGCTATCTATGACAAAATAATAAATAGAAAGCCCAGGGGCCTGCCAGAGATTATATGCGGGAGCAAGGGAGATTGCTCCCGACAAATAAAACCTAAAGAAAGACCATGCTTTAAGTCCCTAGTCATGTTTGCTCACCACTGTGGTTGCAGACACAGGTTTGAATGTGGATGTTGGCCTTGAGTCCCAGTGGGTGGGCGGTGGTGCCCTGTGGCTCATGCTCACTCTCTGCTTTTCTCTTTGCTGGAGTCATCGTTCTGGCATAAAGTGGTGACTGGGGGGTAACAGTGGTGGCTGTCCCAAGCTGCTTTTTTGGGAAGTGATAATACAGCTTTCTAACATCATCAATGAGGAGGAAGCATACCCATTTTAAAAGTGACTAAACCAGAAACCTGATAATACGTTAAACAAATCAGGTACATTGTGAAACTCAAGCCACTTTTAGCATGACTGTATCACTTATCTCCATCAATCTAGAACCCTTTTAAGAGTGGGCATTATTGAAACAATGGGAATAAATTAGGATTGTCCTGAGCAAACCAGGACGTACATGGTCACTCCAGTCATATTCTGCTACTCCTAATCTATAGAAGAAAGCGTGACTTTATGTATTTTCTTTTTGCTAGAAGTGGGAACTAAAAACATATCCTACTTTTAAGTAGCTTCATGACATTTACTATGTAGTACCATTAGGCATCCTCTGAACCAGGCAGCTCAGGGAATTTGCTTTTTTTTTTCACTTCATCCTCTGTGGTATTGTGGGTTACACATGCAGCTATCGGAATCCAGCCACAGCACTTAAACCAAGGTGTCCGATAACAAAGCAATGTGTATCTCTTTAGGAATCCTTACATGTTCCTGGACAGGGGTCCCAGTAAATATCCTGTTCCCAGGCAGACCACATTCCAGAGTATGAGACTGAAAAAGATGACAACTTGCAGGATAGGAGAGGGGAAATAAGTAGGAGTATTAGATGTTTTCCATTTAGGAGTCACTGGAATCAAAAGGGGGAAAACCCCATATGATTTAAAATCAGAAGACCTGGTAGAAGTACCTCACACTGATACTGTGTGAGGTTTAGCAAATATTTTACCTTTCTTCAGCAAGAAGGGCATAGCTATCATACCATCACCACTTTATATAGAAGTGTTTAAGTAGTCAGTACTGTAGAAGGCATTAAAATGTACAATATGCAGGCCAGGCATGATGGTTCATGCCAATAATTCCATCACTATGGGAGTCCATGGTGGGTGGATCACTTGAGACCAGGAGTTCCAGACCAGCCTGGGCAATGTGGCGAACTCCATCTATGTAAAAATATATATATATACAAAAATTACCTGGGTGTGGTGGTGCACACCTGTGGTCCCAGCTACTTGGGAGGCTGAGGCAGGAGAATGGCTTGAACCCAGAAGGCGGAGGTTGCAGCGAGTCGAGATGCATAACTGCACTCCAGCCTGGGCGACAGAGCTAGACTCTGTCTCCAAAAAAAAAAAAGCAGAAAGAAAGAAGAAAGCTCCCAGTAGTTATCCAGTAGTTATTTCATTTTTCAGTAAAATTAAGTATGAAACTTTTTCAGCTTTGTATATTCTGTTCATCTGAGCACAGATACTGACATTTCTGGTGGGGAGATAATTGCTTGCTTTTCACTGCCTTGACCACTGAATACTCTCCCTTCCCCTCTCTCCCCTCCTCCCCATCTCTCCCTATTTTCTGCTCTCCTTCTCCCCCTTTCTCCCCTTCTCCTCTTCTCCTTTCCTCCTCTCCCCCTCTCCCCCTCTCCTGTACACACACATCTTGTTTGTGTGAGACATTTTATGTGAGAGTACATAGCAAATGACAAAGTTCAACCAGGATATTCACTATTAAGAAACATCTTTGCTTGGAATCTCAGCTGCTGTCTGGCAGAAGGCACTGCAGTAAAACAGGTGCCTATTCTTACTTTCAGGAGGATGTCCTGGACAGGAGGTTTTTAATCTTTTTTTTTTAAGACAGAGTTTTGCTCTGTCACCAGGCTTGAGTGCAGTGTTGCGATCTTGGCTCACTGCAACCTCTGCCTCCCGGGTCAAATGATTGTCTTGCCTCAGGCTGCTGAGTAGCTGGAACTACAGGCATATGCCACCACATTCAGCTAGTTCTTGTACTTTTAGTACAGATGGGGTTTTGTCATGATGGCAAGGGCGGTCTCGATCTCTTGACCTCATGATTCACCCGCCTTGGCCTCCCAAAGTACTGGGATTACAGGCATTAGCCACCTTGCCTGGCCGGGAAATTTTTTTTTTAAGTTACAATGATGGAAACTTAATTGGCGAGTTCAGGGAATAGTAAATAAGACAAAAATTTATGTACTGTTCTAAGGATGTTGAAAATGAGCTGCAGCTATTGAGAAAACAATTACTAAGGAAGAAGTTAGCGTAGGCTCCTGGCCAAATTGGCATCAATTTCAGGCACTTGAAGCGCACACCACTCGTAGGAGCTGTCACATATTTTTAGATATTTGTTCTATACCTTGGCTGTAGTGGAACAATTCTTTCAGAGTCTGAGGGACTCTTTAGAACCTAGAGATTGCCAGGGCACCTTGCAATCTATTAATCAACATTGATTGAATTAAGCACTTAATCCACTGCTTCTCAGCAGGGTGTCAGGGGGCTGATTTTGCCCACAGAGGATATTTGGCTATGTCTGGAAACATTTTTGATTGTCACACAGGATGTGGGAGACGCTACTGGCATCTAGAGGCCAGGGATGTTGCTAAACATGCTGTAGTACACAGTCAGCCATGCAGGAAAAAGAATCAGCTGGCCAGACACGGTGGCTCACACCTGTAATCCCAGCACTTTAGGGAGGCTGAGGTAGGTGGATCACAAGGTCAGGAGATTGAGACCATCCTGGCCAACCAACATGGTGAAACCCAGTTTCTACTAAAAATGCAAAAATTAGCCGGTGTGGTGGTGCGCGCCTGTAATCCTAGCTACTGAGGAGGCTGAGGCAGGAGAATCGCTTGAACCAGAAGGCAGAGGTTGCAGTGAGCCAAGATCATGCCACTGCACTCCAGCCTGGTGACGCAGAGCAAGACTCTGTCTCAAAAAAAAAAAAAAATCGTCTGTCCTCCAGGGTTAAGAATCCCTAGCCTAATCTAACTGTGGTATTAGTACCGTAGGGGATACAAAACAAGCAAAAAAATATCATGTCTTTCTTCAAGAGATATAGAGGCTGGATGCAGAGGACACTAAAACTTTAGGGCATTTAGTCGTAGTAATTTTTCAGTCGACAGTATTACTGAGCACGAACTGTGTACCAGGAACTCTGCAAGGTTTGGGTATTAATTACAATTATAGCAAATAGGTGTAGTGCCTGTCCTCAAGAAGCTTAGAGTTTATCAAGACACACAAATGTTAAAAAGAGAAACAAAATTCACTGTAGGTTGGGGTAATCATGTTTGGAATGGAAAATGAGAGCTGCCTTGAGAGAGGTGAATAGAAGGAGTTTTGTTAGATTGGATGGTCTGGGACACCTCTCCAAGGACATCGTACTTCAGCTGAGAATCAGCTGGCCAGGTGAAAAATGACAGGAAAACAGAAAAACTGGAAAGTAAACCCTTTTCTTAAACTGATATAAGCAACTTTATTTGACAGAGATTTCTCATGGGAAAAAAATACATGTTTATATAATTTATTATATATATAGTTTTTCTAGGTCCAGTTTCTCATTGCTAATTGTGTATATGTGTGTACGTGTGTATATATATATGCACACAATTATATATAGTTATGTGTGTGTACATGCACACAATTATATATAATTATATAATATATAATTACATATTATATGTAGCTATATATAGTTACATAATTATATATGATTATATAGTTATATATAATTATGTAATTATATGCATATATACACACATAACTACATATACATATCTAATTATGTATACATATATGTACATAATTATATATGCATGTATTATATGTACATAATATATAATTGTATATTACATGTACTCATATGTGTGTGTATACATATATGTATACACACACACACACACACACACACACACATATACACAAGTAGAAACAAAAAATTGGACCTGGAATGGCCAATAGTATAATGGAAAAAAAAATGTATTGCCATCTGTCAACTTTCTACTTCATTCATCCATTAAATAGTTTGAGTGCCTTTGATGTACTAGACCTTAGAAACATATTAGTGAGCAAAATCAGAAATGATTTCAGCTGTCAGAATGTTTATATTCTAGTGAATGGGAGTGCACTAAAATAAAATAGTTGAATATTCACAGGCTTAAGTACTGGGATGGGCAGATCTTTATCTTTATGAAAGCCTATGACTGGAAGACTCTACCTAGGCAGGAGTGACAGGGGAGATTTTTTCAGCAAAGTGATGAGCAAGAGGTGTGTAAAAATTGATCCGGTGAAGTAGGGTTGGAAAGAAGTCTCATTAGAGACATCAAGGTTTTTAGGATACCTTTCATTGCAAGCAATCATTTCCTTCCACGTGCTTATCAATTGGCTTCCTCCTAGAAATTTCCATTGCTCCTCCTGGAGGAGGATTTGGAGCCAGGTGCCTTCAAAATAGGTTATGGCTCGCTCTTCCTACTTTGTGACTTTCACTTGCTCCAAGTGTCCCAAAACACTCTTGGGAGTCAGACATCTGTAATGAAGCCTCTCTTCCTCACTTAAAACAGTCATGCACTCTTAGTTTTTGGCTTTTTTCCAGTGTGAGTCCCCTGTGTTCCCCAAATATGTTATACATACCAAGTTCTCTGGGAAATCACCATGTGGATCCAAGAAGCATGGCAAGAAAGAGGAATGGAAATGACTCCAGTGTGACTAGAGTAGAGTGGGCCTGGGAGAGTAGAGTGTGAAATGAGACCATACAGGTAGGGAGGAGGAGGAGGTGGCAGATGGGCAGGATGGCAGAGGAGTAGGATGAGGAGAGGGAGAAGTGGGCAAATATGCATTTGAAAGACTGGAGAGGAAATGCTGCCAAATCATGTAGGAAAATATTATAGAAAGAGGGGAGGGATATTGCATAAGCTAAGGTGGTATTGGTAGAAATGCATTGGTTTAAATTAGCTGGGTATAGTAGTACACACCTGTAATCCCAGCTACTTGGGAGGCTGAGGCAGGAGAATTGCTTGAACCAGGGAGGCGGAGGTTGCAGTGAGCCAAGATCGCACCACTGCATTCCAGCCTGGGTGACAGAGAGAGACTCTGTCTTAAAAAAAAATGCATTGGTTTGTTTCTATTTAAGAAATTTTCAGGGAGTAAATTATAGGGCTTGGGGATGAACCAGTTAAAGGGATAGGGGTGTCAAAGATGAAGACTGGATGCCTAGCGTGCCTAGCAGGATAGATAGTGGTACCATTCACTGAGATAGGAAACTCTAGAACAGGACCCATTTTGGGGGAGAATTATCACAAGTTCAGGTTTAGAAAATTTGATTTTGAGATCAGTTTGAGACACCTAAGTGTAGTTACCAAATGCAAGTCTGGAACTGAGCTGAAGATAAGCAACCACTGTGCTCCTGCTTAATGAAAAGTTGACACTCATGCCTCTGTTAGTGGATGCTAGCTTGCCCCAGTCACAGTCTCCTGTCTGTTACTCCACATGCTTGAAATGGGTACATCCTGCTGAAATCACCACGGATTGGAAACTGAGCAAAGAACCAACGGGAGTATAAATCCAAGATCAATGTTGAGTATGTGTTGAAGGGAGAAAGAAAGTGAATGGTTAGAAATCAGATTTGCCAGCCTGAGGGGTCACCACTTCCACCTGCCATAATTTGGAGAGATGAGAATTAAGGTCTCACACTGGTCATTCCTGTAAGACCTGAGGTAGCTGATCAATGTTGTGCTGGCTAATGAGCTAATTGGATAATTTGATAATAGAACTGTAACTTGGAATAGGACTTTAAAATTATCTAGATCAATCCATGCCTTTTTCAATTGAAATTGAGGTCCAGAGAGGATAAATGACTTATCTAAAGTCACCATGCACATTAATGACAGAGCATGGCCACCACTGATCTTTGTTTATTCCACAGTCTTACTTGGTTCTGTCCAGTGTTTTAAATGTGAGGGGAGTGACATACAGTATGATTTTGCTGTCTGGCACTTTGTTTATAGATGTTGGTCAGATAGCCCCAGGCCCCTTTAGCTAAAAGACACAGCGTTTTGTGGCTTTTTGCTAGCACATAGTTATAAATCAACCCCATGAAATCCAGAATAGCTTGGATAATGATATGAACCTTAACTACAAATTTAGCAGTCTGTAACAGCATCCAGCAGTTTTTGTTTATCACTGTCCCAAGGGGAGAAAGGAGAAAAAAAACAGCATAAGAAACAAGCCAATAAATTTGTTTTTAAAACCCAGCATCCTCCTCCCTCCCTTCAGCAAATGTTGTAAATTCTAGGCATTTATGGTTTGCTTGAGGAAGCAAGCTCAATGTCAAAAGTGTTTTAATAGCCTTTGATTTACTTTTTAAGTGCTTATTAGGATGATTGATGGTAGTGTTTTGAAGTCAATCACAGACTTGGGAGAGGCGAGAACTTCACAGCCATCTTCCCACTGGCTGGATGTGTGTATTGGTTGGTTCGGTTTAGGGAGTACTTACAAGCACAGAAGGGACTCAACTTGTATTTTCTTTTCTCTGTGAGTGGCAGGTGGGCTCGTATTTTTCCCTTTTGCCTCCTAGAAGACTGTGGCAACTAAAGGACATTTCTTAGGCTTCTGTCCCTCAGATGTCCCATTCCAGTGGCCACCTGCTGAGTGGGATTTGAGTGGCCTGCTCTGGGGATTTCACCCTGCCTTCAACATTTACAGAAAAAAATGATTCTTCTGTGTTACATTATGAGCTGAGACAAGAACTAGTACTCCATTTTGCACACATTAAAATCCTACAAAAGCACCCCGATATTTAAAGCGGTAATTGGCTTGAGTTTGCATTTGTTCATGCCATAATAACCTCGCCATACACAGCACCCAATTATGAAACCCCTCTTTCCTTAATAGATAGAATTAAGTTGCATTTCATCCTGTGCTCATTCAGGAATCTCCAATAGCCGGCATAACTGAGAAAGCTGTCTAGTAGGCTTTTGAGATGTAAATACTGTCGCCTCCACATGAAAATCCATGAAATCAGTTCCTGGGTCTTTATTTACAAGACATTTAAATCAGGAATCGGTGTATTGCAGTTGCAGCATCATCTTTCTTCTCTCTAAATCCAGTCACAGTGTTCGTCAATGTGTTTAATAATGCCTGGGGAGCCTTTGGTTCCGGCATTGAGTAATGAACATTCGAAGTACCCACTGCCTTAAATACTTTCTAAGTTTGTGTTCCCTTCTGTGTGTAAAAGGCAAGTGGACCGGAAAGAGACTTTCTTTTTCTCACTCTGAAGAGAATTGACATGGAGGAGTTTGTTTTGGAAATGACACCTGGTCAAAGAAAAGACACTTTAGCAATGTAAGTCTTGCTGGTTTTTTTCTTCTTTACAGTCCAGGGACATTGCCATTATCACACAGGCTCACAATCTATTAATCAGAACTTTATATGGATCTTATAAAAATTTCAGCAATGCAGGTACCATACCAGGATGCGCGGGGTAGAACCAGCAATCTATATTTTATATTTCTTCTTTCTGTGCAACCAGGGCAGAAAACCCCAGAAGGATTATACAGGGATTCTTGATGCAATCACTTAGAAAACAGTGGTCTGAAACTTTTGTGGGCTTAGATGCTCTGAGGTACCTGTTGAAATGCAAATTCCCTGGCCAACAGAGATTCTGCTACTTTTACGTTGGGAGTGAGAATCAGAAACTCACACTTTAACAAGATCTTCCCATGTAAGAAATACAAGTATATCATAAGAGAAAGAGGTACAGGTGGACTGTCAGGAGTTGGTACTATTGTGTTTTGCTTCCTTTTGTTTTGTTTCTTATTTGGTTAGTCTGACTTACGGGAGTTGGCCAAACTAAGCACAATAATTGAATTTCATTCTTTCTTTTCTCCATGCTCAGTAGGAGCAGATTTACCGTCTGGCCACAATTAACCTAAAGCAGCAGTTCCCAAGAAGCCTTTACTTCTGAGGAGCTTTTAATATAAACTGATGCCTGAGTCCCCCACTTCCACCAAGAGATCCTAATTAATAAATTGGTTTGGGAAGGGTCCCAGCTATTGGCATTAAGAAAAAAAATCTCTCCATGTGAATCTAATGTACAACCAGGATTGAGAACCACTGGTGTAAGTACTATGGCAAGCCACAGGAGTCCAGCTGAGAAATGCCAAGTGCCAATGCTGTGACTGCAGGTGCTGACAGTATTTAGTGGGGTCAGTGGCATCGTCTGTGGGGACTACACTGCCCAAAACTGAGTTGCTGATCCTGGCTCTCTGGTACTGATGAATGCAGCTAATCTATAAATAGAATTGGGCTGAGGATACGTGACTGAAAAACAAAATTCAAGAGGAGAAGAAACAGACATTTACAGGTTTTGTTCTCCTCAGTGGACACAAGGGTGGTGTTATCTGTACCAGCAGTGACCCCACTGCTACTACAAAAGGGAATCCCAGTGTGTCACCAGGTGGTGGTACACTGTGCTATAAATCCTGAGTGAGACACATTGACCAGGGGGCTTATGAATGAAGGACGTTCACTTCCCTTTGAAAAGTCAGCTTTTCTGTTGCTGAAAGCTAATCTGGTGTCATCAGCCACAAGAAAGAGTTCTTGGACATTTATTGAAAATTAACATCATGTACTTGCACAGTGCCTTATAGTTTACAAAATACTTTGACATGTATTTTCTTCCTTAATCTTTACAAGAGTTCTGTGAACTGGATCAAATGAAGTACCTGGAGCTTAGAGAGTTTAAATGATTTATCCAAGAACAGGCATCAAAAATACATAAGACCTAGATGGGACAGTAATTCAAGTCTTAGGAGTCTGCTTCCAAATCCAGGAAGTTAACATAGTTGAAATGTGCATAAACAGATGTAAAATGTGTTATTGCTACTTATCTTATGCACATTAAGGAATGATTAACAGCTCATTAGACCTATGATGTCATGATTATTATCTTAGAATAAAGTTCAGAAAGATTGTTGATTTAAATAAAAAGTGAACGATAGCACATGCCATGGTCCAGGATCAGGTAGAATCCTGCTGGTAGCACTCTAAATGACAGTGGCTGGGCAGTGCTGCTCTGGTCACTTCATCATTGTATGTGTATCATTCTTCAGTAGATAATAATTTGATGTGTTCAGTGCAGGAAAACTGTGCTATTGAAAAACAACTGACAAATTACTAGAGCAATTTTTGCCTTCTGTGAGAGACGGTTATATTAACTGATATCAATGGTAATAATCTATCTGTATACTGTATATTTTTTCAGTGGCTGATTGGATGAGACCTCTTGCATGACCTCCTGTCTGAGGCAAACATTTAAGAGGATTAACTGTGCCAAGGTGCCAATGAGCACCGTTCCCTCTCGTTTAAGCCTCATGCAACCCCATAATCCCATACTGCCATTAGCTGTATAAAATGTGGAACTCTCTCTCTCTCTCTCTATATATATGTATATACATATTATATAAATATATATGTATATACATATTATATAAATATAGATGTATATACATATTATATAAATATATATGTATATACATATTATATAAAT
>CAUYQU010008706.1:0-26683 GCA_963574635.1 Cheracebus regulus
TTGCTATAAATTTCCCTCTCAACACTGCTTTAAAGGTGTCCCAGAGATTCTGGTAAGTTGTGTCTTCATTCTGGTTGGTTTCGAAGAACATCTTTATTTCTGCCTTCATTTCATTGTTTATCCAGTCGACACTCAGAAGCAAGTTGTTCACTTTCCAAATGGTTGTGCAGGTTTGAGTGTGTTTCTTGACCCTGAATTCTAGTCTGATTGCACTGTGTTCTGATAGACTGTTTGTTATGATTTCTGTTCTTTTGCATTTGCTGAGGAGTGATTTGCTTCCAATGATGTGGTCAATTTTACAGTAAGTGCAATGTGGTGCTGAGAAAAATGTATATTCTGTGGATTTGGGGTGAAGCATTCTGTATATGTCTATTAGGTCTGCTTGATCCAGCTCTGCATTCAAGTCCTGGATGTCCTTGTTAATTTTCTGTCTCATTGATCTGTCTAATATTGACAATGGAGTGTTGAAGTCTCCCACTATTATTGTGTGGGAGTCTAAATATCGTTTTAGGTTGTTAAGAACTTGCTTTATGTATCTGGATGTTCCTGTGTTGGGGGCATATATATTTAGGATAGTTAGTTCTTCCTGTTGGATTGATCATTGTACCATTATGTAATGTCCTTCTTTGTCTCTTTTGATCTTTGTTGGTTTGAATTCCATTTTATGAGAGACTAGGACTGCAACCCCTGCTTTTTTTTGTTCTCCATTTGCTTGGTAAATCTTCTTCCATCCCTTTATGTTGAGTCTATGTATGTCTTTGTATGTGAGATGGCTTTCTTGAATACAGCACACTAATGGGTTCTGACTTTTTATCCAGTTTGCCAGTCTGTGTCTTTTTATTGGGGCATGTGGGCCGTTTACATTCAATATTAATATTGTTATGTGTGAATTTGATCCTGCCATTTTGTTACTGGCTGGTTTTCTTTCCCATTAGTTGACTCATTTTCTTCATTGCATTTTTGGTCTTTGCCGACTGGTTTGCTTTTGCAGTGACTGATACTTGTTCCTTTCCATGCTTAGCATTTCTTTCAGGAGCTCTTGTAGGGCAGGTCTGGTGGTGACAAAATCTCTCTATAGTTGCTTTTCCTTAAAGGATTTTATTTCTCCTTCACTTACGAAGCTTAGTTTGGCTGGATATGCGATTCTGGGTTGAAAGTTCTTTTCTTTAAGGATGTTGAATATTGGTCCCCACTCTCTTCTGGCTTGTAGGGTTTCTGCCAAGAGATCTGTTGTGAGTTTGATTGGCTTCCCTCTGTGGGTGACCTGACCTTTCTGTCTGTCTGCCCTTAGCATTTTTTCCTTCATTTCAACCCTGGTGAATCTGATGATTATGTGCCTTGGGGTTGTTCTTCTTGAGGAATATCTTTGTGGAATTCTCTGTATTTCTTGAATTTGAAATTTGGACTGCCTTGCTAGGCTTGGGAAGTTCTCCTGGATAATATCCTGGAGTGTGTTTTCCAGCTTGGATTCATTCTCCCCATCATATTCATGTACACTGATCAAGCATAGATTAGATTTTTTCACATAATCCCATATTTCTTGGAGGCTTTGTTCATTTTTTTTTCACTCTTTTCTCTTGTCTTGCCTTCTCTTTTTATTTCATTGAGTTGATCTTCAATCTCTGATATCCTTTTTTCTGCTTGATTGATTCAGCTATTCAAACTTGTATTTGCTTCATGTAGTTCTCGTGCTGTGTTTTTCACCTACCTCAAGTCATTTATGTTCTTCTCTAATCTGATTATTCTAGTTAGCATTTCGTCTAACCTTTTTTCAAGGTTTTTGGTTTCTTTGCATTGAGTTAGAATGTGTTCCTTTAGCTCAGAAAAGTTTGTTATTATCCACCTTCTGAAGCCTGTTTCTGTCAATTCGTCACACTCCTTTGTCAAGTGGTGATCCTGTGTTGTTGAGGAGTTGTGATCCCTTGAAGGAGAAGAGGTGTTCTGGTCTTTGATGGTTTCAACTTTTTTTATGCTGGTTTTTCCCCATCTTTGTGGGTTTACCTGGCTGTGGTGTCAGAGAGCTGCTTGATGAGGTTGCTTGTCTGCCTGTGGGGGCGCTACTGGGTTTCTAGGGACTCCTTCAGATTACTAGGGAAGCTTCCTGTGTCTTTTTTGTTTACACTGGGAGATTAGGCGTGCCTCTTCCGCTGACCTGTAGGCGCTGCTGGGTTGTCAAGAACACCTTACTGTTGCTACGTAGGCTTCCTGAGTTTTTTGCTAAAACATGTAGCCCAGTCCCACCCCTCCAGTGGTGGGTTGTGCCCTTCCTCCACTGGGCTGGATCATTCAGGGTTGATCTCAGACTGTGGCACTGGCTGCACAATCCAAAAGTCAGAGCTCTAGCCCTCTGGGTTTGTGGGGGAGTGTACGGACCTGCCCAGCCGCAACCAGCCATCTCCCCCTTTCAGCTTCCTTTCTCTCCGGTCATAGAGTAGGGGCCTGCCCAGCTGCTCTTGACTTACAGCTCCCACTCTCTCTGGGTGGGGAGTGGGGGCACTAGCTGAGTCTGCAGGCTCTTCTTCAACTCCGAGCTTATAATTCCCGGCGCTTGACTGACAAAGAACCCCTGTTCTGTGTATTGCTGAGCTTTAGGGGAAGCACTATATCTGGACCGGAGTGCCAGAGGTGGAGCCTCTGACTCGCCAGTCAGATGCACTTTCTGGGTGAAGCAGCACCCCTCCCCACCTTGGTCTGCCCTGAGTGGGCTTTGCTCACCATTGAAATGCACCTGGTACCTCAGTTGGAGCTAGGAGACCTCTGGACTTCTGCATCCCATTCACTGGGTATTGTGTACTGGAGTTGTGTCTAATTGGCCATCTTGGATCAGGTTCACAATGTTTTTTTCTTTTTTAATTCGTATGCTTATTTTTCAGAGAGGTCATCTCAGAGCCAGTACTTTTATGTCTGATTCAGAAAATTTTCTACAAAGTCCTATACTTGATTTTATTCCAAATGTTGAAGAATTAAAGGATTTGAAAAGCCAAAATATTCATGAATTAAATAAATTGATTTATAACACATAATTGCAGGTTACAGTGACTATTTCCAGGAGTAGTTGATAGTTCCTTTTGTAAGCCACTTTTATTAGTTAACTTTTAAAAGATTCATCAAGTCAAGATACAATTTTCCATTATAAACATTTGTTTCATTTGGTAATTTTATAAAAATCAAATTTTATCTCTAAGATATTCTCAAATTGTTGAGTAATTTTGTACCCATTACTTTGGATATACAGTAATCAATGCTTTTAAATATTTTCAATAAAATATGCATTTTCTGAAATGTACCTACCCAGCTCAAATCTGTAACTTGCTTTGACACACACACACACACACACACACACACACACACACACACACACTCTATTAAGAACAGCAAAGATGCCAAAGTGTCAACATTTATTTTTTATCTGCTTAAAATGACATCTCTTCCATATAACGTCTTCCTCTTTCAGTATTTGAATTTGTAATCTTGGTAATTACGAAAATGTTAACATAGTTAAATAAAGATCTATGTTTGCTAAATTAACAAGACATTAGAGATATCATATTCTTTTTTAAAAAATTGTCAAACCAGTATAACAGGTTTTCTTGGGTGAATAAAAGTCCTTAAGCAAACTGTAGTTGCTCTTTTCACTTTATTCGTATCTCCCTCAGTTACAAATATGTTCTTGGCATTTATTTTATTGGGATTGTCTCATATTAACTAATTTAGACAAAAAGATAATATCCAAAAGATAAATTATGTGAAAAAATCATTTAATTTACAATTCCACTGTATTATTTCAGCAAACTGTAAATATTGTTCATTTTATTCAAACTTATAGATTGTTCTAAATTACTGATATAGATTACAAAACTACAAGCAGAAAATACATTTCAATACAGGAATCTAGTTTCCATTAGACATTTTTTACATATTTGTGTATTTCCTGAAACATTATATAAATTACTGATGATTTAATATTAGAAACAGAGACATAACTTTTATTAAAAAGGGCAAATTTAAGAAAATTTAATGTTCAGATATTGAGCCTATATTATTTGGGCATTTTTGAACTACATAGGTATTTGTTGTTCTAGGTTATAGAATTTTGCCGGTTCTAAAATAACAGAATTATTCTCTATTTTGAACACCTCTATGCACACAAACTAGAAAACCTAGAAGAAATGGATAAATTTCTGAAAACACACAGCTTTCCAAGAGTGAACAAGAAAGAAATTTAAAACTGTGAATAGACCAATAGCAACTTCTTAAATTGAATCAATAATAAAAAGCCTATCAATCAAAAAAGCCCTGGAAAATAAACAAAATACCCAAAGGAAAATAAATTATTTACCAAAAAGACACATGTATTTGTATGTTTATTGCAGCACTATTCACAATAGCAAAGATACAAAATCAACCAAGATGCCCATCAACAGTGAACTGGAAAAAAATGTATAAACCCTGGAATACAATTCATAAAAAAATGAACACATTGCCTTTGCAGTAATATGGATGCAGCTAGAGGCTATTATCCTAAGTGAACTTATGCAGGAATGAAAAACCAAATACTTCATGCTCTCACTTATAAGCAAGCGCCAAACACTGAATACACATGAGCACAAAGATGGGAGCAATGGACAATGGGGACTGCTTAAGAGCAGAGGGTGAGAGGGAGCATGGGTTGTCAGGCTACCTACCAGGTACTATGCTCACTACCTTGCTGATGGGATCACTCATTCACCAAGCCTCCATGACACACAATTACCCATGTAACAACCTTCAAATGTACTCTCTGAAGTTAAAATAAAAGTAGAAAAGAAGAAACAGAGACTCAGCCCTCTTTAGGTTAGTAACTTCAGAGAAGTGGAAATCCTCCTTTGACCTAGTGTTTGCATCTGAAACATAAAAAAAAAAAACTTAAGCAGAATTTATCAGACTTTATTCTAGATGTAAAATATTATTTGTTCTTATTAATGGAACTGTCACTAAATCAGAAACTTCTCCTTTACCTCTTCACTGTATTATAACCCAAAGCCACAACATTTCCTTCAGTGAAAACCATGCCTTATATTTTACTGTTTTTTCTTCTACTCCTTAATTGCATCAGCAACATAACTGGTATAACTGATATACACATCCCTATGATACATTACATCCAGTATTATCTATTTAACAGATATGTTCTCCATTCTTGAATCATAAGATCCATGAATTATATTCTTAGATTTTTATCACTCTGATATAAATTTAGGTAATACAAAGAAAGTGTTTTCTTGAAGAACAGAAATGAAGGAATATGAACAATTTCTCTGCTTTCATTTAACTGGAAGTGGAATCAGTTGTGGTACACATCAGGTCATTCAATGCATTAGCATTCTTCCTTATTTCTTGTACATTATGATTTATTTCCCCCTTTCCTGTATGCTTAGAGCCCATCATTTAAGATTCAATTTGTCCTTAAACAATACTTTTATTTCTATTTTCTGATATCTGAAGTTATATAAACATGGAAAATGCCAAAATCTGTCAGCTGCATTACTGACCAATTTTATAGAATGATTGAAAAGAGACAGATCATTTTTACCATTATCTGTAAGATCAATAATGCCTTCAAAACTGTCAACATTCTTAGTTCTTTTTTTTATTCAAGGCTCATTTCTGTTTTCAAAAATAAATATTTAATATTTTTCTTTTCAACCTCTCTTCCATTTTCATTAATTAGCTTTACATTTTCTATTGCAGCAAAAATAATAACCACTAATACACTCCATACTAATAAGGTGGAGTAGATTAGTCACTTTAGACTTGCTCATCCCAGCTGGGAGAGTCTAGAAGATATACCCTTAACCAATGGTTTGTGAAATAGATGTGCGAAGGCAGCACCTGAATCTTGGAAGAACCCTGTAATTGCTTTTCCCTATATGTCAGATCTAATAGTGGGAACCACAGTCAATGAACTACAACATTTAAATGCAATAGGAATAATTGCATCCCAAGGTGGCAGGGTCCAAGTGGTGTCACTCAACCATCAAAGGCAAGTTGGGCATAGCTATTGTAATGAACAGCAGAGGCAAAGCAGCAATCAGAATAGTCTGACTCATGTACAGCTCTGTCGTCAGCTAATTAATTACAGTATTCCTAGAAGTAAAATTGATAGGAAGGCTACTGCATTCCTATTATTTCATATAAACAGACAACTTCCAGGTCAAGTAGACAAAAGACTAATTTGGCAGAAACCCCAAATTGGCTCTCTGATTGGAAGGGTGAGGGCTATTATGCTGGGGAAAAGGACAAATGAAGCCATTAGAGTTACCTGTGCCTAGAAAATTAGTAAATCAAAACCAGTATTGCATTATTGGAGCAATTGCAGAGATTGGTGCCACCATTAAAGACTTGAAAGATGCAGGGGTTGTAATTCTCACCACATCCTCCATATGGCCTGTGCAGATGATAGATGGATCTTGGATAATGACAGTGGATTATCATAAGCTTAACCAAGTGGTGCTTCCAATTGCAGCTGCTGTATCAGATGTAGTTTCATTGCTTGAGCAAATTAACACATCTCCTGGTACTGGATATGCAGCCATTGATTTGGCAAATGCCTTTGTCTCCATTCCTGTCCATAAAACCCAGCAAGAACAATTTGCCTTCAGCTGACAAGGCCAGCAATATCCCTTTACTGTCCTAACTAAGGGTTATATAAACTCTCCTGCTTTGTGTCAGAATCTTGTTCTAAGAGATCTTGATCGCTTTTCACTTCCACAAGATATCGCACTGGTCCATTACATTGATAACATTATGCTGATTGGGTCCAGTGAGCAAGAAGTAGCAAACACACTGGACTTTGGGGAGACATTTGCATGCCAGCAGTTGGAAAATAAATCTGACTAAGATTCAGGGACCTACTATGTCAGTAAAATTTCTAGGGGTCCAGTGGTGTGGGGGCCCGCAAAGATATTTCTTCTAAGGTGAAGAACAAGTTGCTGCATTTGGCCACTCCTACAACCAAGGAAGAGGTACAATGCCTAGTGGGTCTATTTGGGTTTTGGAGGTAACACATTCCTCATTTGGGTGTGTTACTTTAGACCGTTTATCAAGTGACCTGAAAGCCTGCCAGTTTTGAGTGGGGTCCAGAACTGGAGAAGGCTCTGCAACAGTTCCAGGATGCAAGGCAGGCTGCTCTGCCACTTGGGCCATATGACCCAGAAGATCCAATGGTGCTTGAGATGTCAGAGGTAGATAGGGGTGCTGTCTGGAGCCTTTGACAGGTCCCCATAGGTGAATCACAGTGGAAACCTCTAGGATTTTGGAGCAAGGCCCTGCCATCTTCTGCAGAGAACTACTATGCTTTTGAGAGACAGCTTTTGGCCTGTTATTGGAATTTGGAAAGAACTAGACATTTGACTATGGGTCATCAAGTCACCATGTGACCTGAAATGCCTGTCATGAACTGGCTACTTTCTGACCCATCTAGCCATAAAATGTGTTGTGCACAGGAACATTTCATCATCAAATGGAAGTGGTATGTACATGACCAGACTTGAGCAAGTCCTGAAGGCACAAGTAAGTTACATGAGAAAGTAGCTCAAATGCACATGGTTTCCACTCCTGCCCCATCCAACACCACTGGCCTCATGGCGAGTTCCCTATGATCAGTTGACAGAAGAAGAGAAGACTGGGGCCTGGTTCACAGATGGTTCTGCATGATATGTAAGCACCACCTGAAAGTGGACAGCTGCAGCTGCAGCACTGCAGCCCCTTCCTAGAACATCCCTGAAGGACAACTGTGAAGGGAAATCTTCCCAGTGAGCAGAACTTCAAGTAGTGTACCTGGTTGTGAACTTTGCATGGAAGGAGAAATGGCCAGATGGGTGATTATATACTGATTCATAGACTGTAGTCAATGCTTTAAAGAGATGGCCAGGGACTTGGAAGAAGCATGATTGGAAAATTGGTGGCAAAAAAATTTGGGGAAGAGTTATGTGGATGGACCTCTCTGAGTGGTCAAAAACTGTGAAGATATTTGTATCCCATGTGAGTTTTCACCAATGGGTGACCTCAGTAGAGGAAGATTTTAATAATGATGTTGATAGTATGACCAATTCTCTGAACACCACTCAGTCTCTTTTCCCAACCACCCCTGTCTTGCCCAATGGACCCCTTAACAAAGTGGCCATGGTGGCAGAGATGGAAGCTACACATGGGCTCAGCAATATAGACTTCCATTTACCAAAGCTGACCTCACTATAGCCACTACTGAGTGCCCAATTTGTCAGCAGCAGAGACCAACACTAAGCCCTCGATGTGGCATCATTCCTCAGGGTGATCAGCCAGCTACTTGGAGAAAGGTTGATTATATTGGACTTCTTACATCATGGAAAGGGCAGAGATTTATCCTCAGTGGAATAGACACTTACTCCAGATATGAGTTTGCCTATCCTGCACGCAGTGCTTCTGCTGAGAATACTATCTGTGAACTCATGGAATACTTTATCCACCATCATGGTATTCCAGGCATCATTGCCTCTGACCAAGGCACTCACTTTACAGCTAAAGAAGTGCAGCAGTGGGCTCACGCTTATGGCATTCACTGGTCTTACCATGTTCCCCATCATTCTGAAGCAGTTGGATTTATGGAATGGTGGAATGGCCTTTTGAAGTCACAATTACAGTGCCAATGAGATGAAAACACTTTGTAGGGCTGTGGCAAGGCTTTCCAGAAGGCCGTGTATGCTCTGAATCAGTGTCCAATGTATGGCACCTTTTCTCCCAGAGACAGGATTCATGGCTCCAGAAATCATGAGGTGGAAGTGGAAGTGCACCATTCACTATCACCCCTAGTGATATACTAGCAAAATATTTGCTTCCTGTTCCTGCGACCGTACATTCTGCTGGTCTTGAGGTCTTAGTTCCAGAGGGAGGAATGCTCCCATCAGGAGACACAACAATGATTCCATTACACTAGAAGTTAAGATTGCCACCTGGACACTTTGGGCTCCTCCTACCTTTAAGTCAACAGGCTAAGAAGGGAGCCACGGTGTTGCCTGGAGTGATTAACCTGGAATATCAAGATGAAATCAGTCTAGTGCAAGCAATAGATATTTGTTGTTTAAGCCACCCAGTCTGTGGTAGTTTGTTGTAGCACCCAAACTGACTAACATTTTCCATCTTAATATATGGTATCTCTTTTTACTTAGTTGAGTAACAGTAAGTAGTCATTGTAATCCTTATTTTTTACCATGTCATGCCTACATGTGATTGGCTATAAAGTTTTGTTGATTCTACCTACTTCTGTCTACTTTTATTTGGAAATATCACTTGAAAATTCATACTTTATTAATGTACACATATTTTCTTCTTGAAGGTAAGCTCTGTGTGTCAGTATTTACTTTCTACATCATGAGTATTTCCTCTTCCTTTTGTTAAAAACATTTCTCTGCATGTATATACTTGTAGTAAGAAAATACCTTCATTTTATTTCCTTTCTCCTTTATCATGTGACATAATATTTTTTAACTTCAGATCAGCATTTAGGTGTTGTTAACTTAATGTGATAACAATAATTATAAGTATTATTTTGAATCTTATACGTAATTCATATTAGATAAATGAATATTTATTAAAGAAATGATAGATTTTTTAAAATATAAAGACAATAGTACCCTATGTATTTTTTATAGAACTAGAGACAGAACTAGAGTTTATAAAACTCCTTTATACTGCTAAAGGAGTATTTAAAAGTTCTGACTCAATCACATATCTGATTATACTAATATTTCTCCTCATTTACTAGACACTTAAAACATCATTCACTGTGAAATCCAGAAAACATCCTTGAATTTGGAAATTACGGAAGCAGGAATTATTATTAGAACCATACTGAATCTTCAGCTCAATTAGGTTGAGGTGACTATCCCAACAATATTCAGTGTTCTGATCTATGTAGAGGATATATTTCTCCATTTATTCCTGGTGTTTTTTTAAAGAAATTCACTCAGCAAAATTTAGACATTTTCAATGTAAACGAATTTTATATTTTTTGCATAATTGATTTCTATGTATTTTAAGTTTTCTTTGATACTATTGAACTGGTGCTATTTTTATTTTAATACAACATTTTGATTGTTTTTATGTTTTTAAAACATCAACAGATAAAATTGTATTAATTATTGTGTATGATATATTGTTTTGTATTATACATACATTGTAGAATGGTTAAATCTAGCTAATTAACAAATGTAGTACCTCACATACTTATCATGCTTGTGGTGGCAACACTTAATATCTGCTCTGTTTGCTTTTAAATTTTCTAATTGTTTACTCCTAGTATATAGAAACACAATTGATTTCTGTATATTAGCTTGTATCTATTGACCTTGTTTAATTCACTTGCTATTTCTAGTAGTTTAATGGTAGATTTCTTACTATTTCTAGGTATACAGTCAGCTGTATACATAGGAACAGTAATTTGTACATAGAAACAGGTTACAGTAATCTATATACATAGGAATAGTAAGGAATCTACTATTAAACTACTAGTAAGGAGTCTACCATTAAATCTGCCATCTGTAAGGAAGAGACTTTTCTGTCTTTTTAAATTGCATGCCTTTTATTTTTCTTCCTTGATTCATTAAGACTAGGATCTTTTAATGTGACACAGATGTGGTAAGAATGGACACACCTTCTAATATGGAGGATACTATTATTTTACAACTGGACTGGGAGAGATATAACTATATCTCTGGGAATACATGTATGTCTGATTTTAACTGTTGACCAAGTTGAGGGCTATGAAAGTTATGACATGCAGTTAAATTTTAAAATACTTCTGATAACACCTAGGCCAGTTTTATTTTTGATGGCTTTCACCTGACATAATTGGTTATACAGACATGTATGGCCATATAACCAGAGGGACTGAGGAGAACTCTCATTAGCTAAGGTCTTCAGCCAAATCTTGGGGATTCAACCTGGAGACAGAGCTTTCTGTGTCCATATACAAATAAGACTCACCCTGGGGACCTGTACCTGGACACCTCTCAGATGCACAATGTTATGTTGCTTGTACTCTTGTTTTCTTGCTATATCGTAACCATTAACTCAAAATGAAAGCCTCATCTGAGTATGCTCTGTGGAGATTTTTAGGATTTTTAAAAATGTTCAAACTTGGAAAATCTTTGATCTATCATATTGGGAAAACATTCAGTTTTTCACCACTAAGCATGATATTAGTTTTCAATACTTTTATTTTCATAGATGTTCTTTATCATGTTCAGGAATTTTCTTTATATTCTTAGTTTTATTCTTAGTTTGAATTTTAAATTCAACATTTTAAATGTTGAATTTAAAAGTTGCTGTATTTTGAAATGATCACAGTTTTATCATTTACTCTATTAATATTCTTAACTGCATTGTTTGATTTCTAAAATGTAAACTAACCTTTCATTGCTAGGATAACATTTAATTGCTTATTGTATAGCATTATTTTCTTTTTCTTTTTGAAATTTTAGGCTCATGGGTACAAGTGCACTGTTGTTACATAGGTAAATGTGTGGCATGGGTGTTTGTTGTACTGATTATTTCGTCACCCAGGTATTAAGCCTAGTGTCCATTAGTTATTATTCTTAATCTTCTTCCTCCTCCCTTCCTCCACCAATGAAAAGCCCCAGTGTGCACTGTTCCCCTCCATACGTCATATGTTCTCATCATTTAGCTCTAAAAGAATATACATCATTCTAGTATTATTTTCTTTACTGCTTAATACTGTCAGTTAATATTTCGGAAAGATTTTTTGCATCTATTTTGTGAGGGGTATTTGTTTGCTTGCTTGCTTGTTTTCAACATTTTTGACAGGTTTTATTTTTATGCCTATACTGGCCCTATGAAAATAGTTAGGAAGTATTATTTCCTTTTTATGTTCTGAATGTCTTTGTGAAACATTAGTATTTTTTTTTTCTTAATATTTGATAGTATTCAGCCCTAAGCTATTTGGGTTGGGTATTTTTTTAAAGGAAATTTGTTGATAATTCAATTTTTGAGAGTTATGGGGCTAGTTACATTTTGTGTTTCATCATATGTCATGTGATGTTTTATTTTTTCAAGGGCTCTATGCATTTCATATAAAATAAATTGTCCAATTTTTCAGCATAAAGTTGTTCCTAATGTAATCTTATTATCTGCTTAACATCTATATGATCTGTGATAAGTGATAAAAAGTATTTTATTCTTAGTATTGATAATATTTTCTTTCTTTTTTCTTGATTGTTATATTCAGGGTCTATCAATTGTTTTTTCTTCTCAAAAATCAAAATTAACTTTGTTAATTTACTTTATTGATATTTATCCTCTATATCACTGATTTTGCTCTTTACAAATTCTTTTCTTATACTCATTTTGGAGACAATTTGCTTTGCTTTCCTAGTTCTCTGATTATTTTGTCTATCTGGAATTTTTGGAAATTTCTGTTTTACTTATATATGAATTTCATGCTAAAAGTTTCATTTAATTCGTGTTTTTCAAATATAATTTTGTGATGTTTTTCTTTAATATATATTATTTATAAGTGTTTATTTTTAAATATTTGTCACTTGAATAGATATTTTATTGTTAATGATTTTTAATACATTTAATTTTGGTCAGTATTGATATTGTGTTAGTCAGCTTGGGTTGTAATAAAATTATCATAGACTGAGTTCCTTAAACAATAAACATTTATTTCTCACAATTCTGGAGGGTGAGAAGCCCAGGATCAAAGTACTGGCAGATTCACTGAATGATGAGGGCCCGTTTCCTAGATCACTGACAGCAGTCTTCTTGCTGTGTCGTCTCATGGTAAAGAGAGAAAACAAGCTCTCTAAGAACTCTGAGGACACTAATCCCAGTTACGTGGGCTTGACCTTCTTAACTTTATCTAATCCTAACTACCTCTCAAAGACCCTACCTCCTAATGTCATCACATTAAGGGATAGTTTCAACATGTACATTTTTGGGAGGGGTCACAAGAATTAATTCCATAATAAATACATTGTACTTATCATTCATTTAAACTTTATTGAGACTTATTTTGTGGCCCACCATATATCTTTTTTGGTAAATGTACAATGTGTACTTTAAAATAATATATTTTCTATAATTATTTTGTTTAGTGTTCTATAAACATCAATTGTCAATATTATTGAAAGTGTTATTCATATTATCTATCAATTCACTTATTTTCTTATGAATTTGTTAAAGTCAATGTTACTGACTTTATATATAAATAATGTTATTCATATTTTCTATGACTTTCTTGCTTTTAAGTTGTAGTAATTGATAGATGTATTCAAATTTTTATATCTTTAAGTTTGTCCAATTTTGCTTCATGTATTTAGAAGTCTGATCACTAGATGCATACACACATGAGTTTATGTGACTTGAGTAATTCACAGTAATTTCATTATGCTACATCTCTTTTAATCCCTCATAGTGCTCCTTGTCTGAAAGTCTATCTTATCTGATGTTGGCATAGCTACTCCAGTCCTCTTGTGCTTAGAGATTTCACATTATAGTTTTGTGGTAGCCAAATTCTAAGTATCTGTAATTTTGTGGAAGACCCTTCTCTTGTAGACAGAACATTTAACTTGCTTCTAGCCAATAGAATACAAAAAAATATGTAATGGGGTATGTATTATCATATGCATTTGATTTATATATATAGCACTCATCTTGCTAGAGTCTCCGTCTTTTTTTTTCTTGGCTTTGGAAAAGTAACCTGCCAATTACAAAAAACAGAAGCTACCAACAATCATTCTAGTGGACCAGCAGATTCTTCCCTTGTTGAGCCTTAGCATGAGAGCCCATTCCTGGATGACACAGTGCATAAGTACAGCCTTGTGAGACACAAAACAGAAAATGTATCTAAGCTGTACCTAAATTTCTGACCCACAAAAACTATGAAATAATAAATGCATTGTACAAAATGCTAAGTGTGTAGGAATTTGTTACACAGCAATAGGAAATGAATGTAGTAGTTATTCAATTTGTTTACATTCAACCTGTTTGTGTTTATATATTTTCATGTATCTCTGGTAGACCATATAAAGTTGGAGCATGCTTTGTTATCCCTATTGAATCCCTCTTCCAAACGGTGACTCATAGACCACCACTTTTTGATGTGATGCTGCCATTCCAAAACACAAGTTGTAAGGTTTCAGTAGCAGAGAAAGAGAGGGACGGCAAAGCCACTGGCGTTTTTTTTTTTTTCTCTCCGCCCCCACCCTGATGGAGTATTGCTCTTTTGTCTAGGCTGGAGTGCAGTGACTTGATCTCTGCTCACTGCAAGTTCTGTCTCCCGAGTTCAAGCAATTCACCTCCGTCTGTAATTCTACTGTAATCCCCGAGTAGCTGGGACTACAGGCCTGTGCCACCATGCCCAGCTAATTGTTGTATTTTTAGTAGAGACAGGGTTTCACCATGTTGACCAGGCTGGGCCTGAACTCCTGATCTCGTGACCCATTTGTCTTTGCCTCTCAAAGTGCTGGAATTACAGGCGTGAGCTACCGCACCTAGGTGAGCAATTGGCCTTTAACTACTTCTGTTTGGAAGTGAAATGTTTCAGATTTATATACTTCATCAAGGAGATATATTCCCATGGCCCCAAACTATCAACAGCATAGGCTGAGGATGGCAGAGAAACATAGAGAACATATATAAATCCCTATATATTGCAAAATACCTAGAAGGGAGCCACTGGAAATAATGTTAGGCTTATCAATATCACAAATTTTATTAAGTGTGTTTCTGGAAATTCTAGTGAATGTAGCTTAAAAACAGACAAAAATCTATAATTAGGGGAAATAAAGAAATAAAATAATTTCTAAACTACTTAAAAAGAAGATGTTTGTAAAAAGGAAAACTGAAAAAAAGTCAATCATTTTACAGGCATTATTTCCTCAACAGTATTTCTCTTTGCACCATAATTCAATGTATGCATCTGCACATCTATAATTCCTTTATACATAGGCATATATGTTATCCTTTAATTATGTATTTATTATGCATCTATGTATTATATTTATATGATCTACTAAATATATACTTTTTGTTTTACTTTCTACATTATCAGTTTTCTTGGATAACTTTTTAAATTTGATTTTTATTTTGTAGTTTTAGTCTTCAGCTTCTGAATTTTGGAGTTTCGCAGAGCTTAAACACAGACCCTGTTCTTTTCTCCTTCTCTACAATAGCTCTGTATGATCTCATCCAGACCTATGGCTTTAGGTGCCATCCAAAAGAAAGTTGTTTTGAAGTTTATATCTCACAGTCCTAGATTTGATCAGGGAAAGTTTTAACATTTCCTGTTTATCATTGCTGTTCAAATTTTAACCAGGATATATCTAAGTGTGATTGTTTTATTTGAACTGCTTATTAACACTGGATCTCTAGAACAGAAATACCCTTTTCTTTCTTTAGATTATGAAAAATTTATTCCATTTTTAAATGGAATTCTCTTCTCCATTCTTTAAGTTCTCCAAATTTAAAACTCCTAATGTATTGTAAATGTGGCAAATTATTATCTTTCATTATATAATTTCTTTTGTTTTTCCTTAATTTTATACCAGATCCTCATCTGTTTTTCAAGGTGTACATTTTCTTAAATCTAGCGATACTGATGCAGGTTAGAATGGCTTGTGTGTGTTTATGTGTGTCTTGCCTGATAACAGCAGCTGTTGGCAGTTGACATTTTTGGTTGAAAGGCTGTGCTGAATATAATAAATAGCTGCTATGGATGTCATCCAAATCTCATCTAAGCTTGCTTAATCTTTTACCCTCATAGGTTATTTTAATAAATCAGAGTGATGAATTGAATTTCATGTCCGAGAGTCAAGTGAATCACATGGCTAGCATTTCTCTAGGATATGAGGTCTTAGAATAGGCAATGGAGTTACGAATTTCTGGAACTTTCAGCATAGCACGGTTTTCCTCTGGTTTTGGAAGACATCCATGTAACACCTTCCCAGATAAAACTGCCTTCTCTTTCTCTCTCTCTCTTTCTCTCTCTCTCTCTTTTCTCCATCTGGTCCTATTGTAATGTTCTGGATTTTCCTCATATTTCTGCTATGATTGTCTTCCAGGCTTCAGTACTTTATTAGTAGCCCTTAATTTCCAGGGTGGACTGTAGAGAAAGCAGTTATAATAATTAGTAACAATGGGTTTTGTGACTGCTTAGTCTTTATCTAGAAATATTAGGACTTCTTTTTATAAGCATTGATGGCTATGTATAAAATCAGTGAGATTGTTGCTCCCACAACTGAACTGAACATGATAGAATCTTAAAAATAAGAATGATGTACTCAATATTCCTTTGCTGTATTTGTCGTATAGTCAGTGTTATGTATGTATTAGACAACACTAGTGAAATATTTGCTTTCTTCAGCAATAAATTGTAAAAAGGAAAAAGTAGAAATTACATTCAAACAAAACCTGCTCTGTGTGCATTACTTAAATTGTTTAACTTGACAGCATTCTCAAGGAAGCAAAAACAGTTATTGTAGACTCCAGCTTTGGAAATCACAGAGACACTTTAGAGAAATACATTTTTAAAGTTTTTGATTGTAGGTAAATAAAGAAATAATAAAAGTTTACTTGTTGGCCTGAATACAAGACAGCATTTATCACAAAGTATACTTTTGCGAAAAAATACTATCTTCAGTATATTATCTATAATATGGGCACTACAGGGTAGAACATAATGTTGAAAACTATAATGATTTTGTGATGTGCCAAAGAGTAAATTAAATTATTTTCATGCATAGGGCATACAATAAAAACCAGAATTTTGCATATTCTGGCATCTCCCAAATGTGCATCATGTGTATGTAAATCCTATCTGTGAGTTATACTAGGCAACCACCAAAAAATTGGCAATAAAGATCTGTCAGTTGTGTTCTTTCTTGGGACAGAATTCACGTTTCAGTAGCAGGTTGCATATTCTAGGAGATCACAAAGTGTTTAGATCTGGGTAACTCAAAACAAAACACAAATTATATATTAATATACATGAACATAAGTATATACATATATATAAACCATCAATTATATTATTGATAATGTACAGTATTATAAGCAATTAAAAATAAGTATATTATATACAACAATATACATAATTATACTGCAAGCAACATAATTGTTTATAATACTGCACATTATCAACACTATCACTGAGCTCATATTTTATATAACACATTGCACAATTACTGTTGAAATTTCTAGAGGTCTCGTGACAAAATTTTACCTCTGGTTTACAGAAGAAAATTGAGTATTAAATGTATAGAATCATCAAAATTCTTAATGATTTTGGGAAAAATAGAGTCTCAGACTTAGATGATACTCATGTTCTAATCTTTAACACATTTGACTCGTTTCTTCTCATCTCTTGTCTTCAGTTTCTATGTTACTGGATAGTATAGATAATATTAATGGCAGGTAGATATCAGGTCTCTCTCCTTAATATTCTATAATTTTGTGATTCTATAGCAATTTTATGCATGCTTAACATAACAAGTAATTAACAACTATGTTAAGGTGTATGATATTTGCCTTGCAATTACCGTATCCTAACATTAACCTTCCTTGTTTACAATTACAGCTTTCAGTGTTTGCACATTATTGAAGTATGTACCCCTATCAGAAAATAGTATCTTCAAACAGGTGGAAGAGGTACTGGAATAGCACATACTGTGATCACTTTTTAACAACATCACGCAGGTCCAGATAAATCAAAGAATGTTTTGTAGAAAAGATAAATGTAAGCTATATTTTAAATAAGTAGTTTAGTAAAAATATTAAATTTATTATGATGACACATTTGATTTCTGTCCTGAATCATTTTGAATCATAAAAATGGGAAGTAATCCTCAGTCTGATCTAGAAAAAAAAACTTAAGAAAAATGTATTACTGTTTTTCTAGTGTACCTACATAGTTTCTCTCAAGCATTGGAAAAATTGACAAATGAAAGCATAGAAAATTGGGATGTTTCTCAACCTTCCAAAACAAACTGAGTTCCTAGAAATGTGGAGTTAAATCGTAATTATTTACCATTTTAAGGGGTTTAGGTAACTATATTCCATACATTTTCTAGTCAAAATGATATCATAAAGAATTAAATAAAGTTGTATTGAAGTACTCATAGCAATATTTTAAATAATGACATTGCTCTAAGTCAAGAATCTTAATATCTGAATATATAGGCATTATTAAAAATCTTTAGTTGTGAATTGAGTATCACTAAAGATTTGCAGTAGCTGAGGTTCAGACTTGCAAGAAGATATTTATTAATTGCACAAATAGTACTTCTAAAGTTAATAAAATGAAGTACATGCACAGTGAGGAGAAATTATTTATTAAAAAGAGATATATGTTTGCATTGGGAGAAATATCTTGCTCCAGGTCTCACTATGGTTTACTACCTGTTAAGGCCAATATTTTGTTTCTGTTTCAAACAAGAGCTCAGTAATCTAGATCTTCAGAGTTTTGAAGATAAATCAGATGGCTTTGGAACATGTAAATTCAGGGTTACTATCTACTTTATATGTCATGTGGCCCACGTTGCACTGTGTGGAGCTGCTATACACTTTGTTAGATAGGATCTCTCATGGGCCACCTGTTAATGTTAGATTATACAACTTTTGTCTTAGTCATTTTGTGTTGCTATAACAGAATACATACTATTGGGTAATTTATAAAGAAAATAAATTTATTCCTTACAATTCCAGAGAGTAGGAAGTCTAAGATCAAGGAACTCCCATCTTGCAAATGTCTTCCTTCTGTATCATCTCATAGCAGAAGGTGGAAGGGCAAGAGAGCACAAGAGAGTCAGAGAGGGTGTAAGCTACTTTTTTGACAGACACACTCTCATGATAAAGAATTTATTACTGCAATAACAATGTCAATTCATTTGTGAGGGTAGAGCCCTTATGATCTCATCACTCGCACCTGAAAATTAAGTTTCCAATACATGCTTTTTGGGGAACACATTCAAACCATAGTATACTCTGTATATTGGAAGACATAGCAACAATTGTTTCTGCTAAGTTCCTACTAAAAAAAAAAAAATCCAAGAGTCTGCTATTGACCCTACAATTTTTGTTTTAATTTGTGTAATTATCAAGTATTATGTGACTGCTTTCAGAAAAAAATATTCTAAACAAACATTTATATCACTTTTAAGTAATCTAAACATTCTGCTTTGCTATTCTAATTCAATCCAGTTAATAGTAGAACAATAAAAATGGATTTTTTTTCAAGAAGTAGAAAAATAAAATTGAAAATAAGAATGCATGTATATACATGTTATTTTGATCAGATTGCAATTAATCCTTGATATACTTTGGATTTGTGTCCCCACCCAAATCTTTTGTCAGATTGTAGGAGGGGCCCCGTGGAAGGTGACTGAATCATGGGGCAGATTTCCTCCTTGCTGTTTCATAATAGTGGGTGAGTTCTCACTAGATCTGATGGTTTAAAAGTGTGTGGCATTTCCCCCTTCACTCGCACTCTCTCTCCCACCACCTTGTGAAGAAGGTGCTTGCTTCTCCTTCACCTTCTGCCATGATTGTAAGTATCCTGAAGCCTCCCTAACCATGCAGAGCTATGAATCAAATAAACTGCTCTTCTTTATGAAATACCCAGTCTTAGGTAGATTTTTATAGCAGTGTGAAAATGGAATAATACAATCCTCAAAATAAGTAAATTAAAAATGTTATACTTGAATGATTATTTACAAGGCATACTAAAACTAAACAATGGTGAGCAAGTTGAGGGAGGGGTGAAACTTGCAGTGGCATAAAAATAAAATAAATTATTACTCTGCATAATTTATCGTGTTGTAGACTACAATATTAAATACTAAAATATTAAATAGGGATACAGCAATTTGTATGGCTCAAAGTAATATTCTATGATCAAAATAGACTTTATTTATTAAGAAATACTGTAAACAAAGGCTCAAAATTTCTTTCAAAGGTGTTTCTTTAGCAAGAACACTATTTTTGGAGTTAGATTTTGAAATGTTTTTGCAGAGCCATCTACCTACCATTTTCCCACCAAATGTTTCTATTGTTCAGTTTCTTTCATATCACACATTATCTGCTTTATCCAGAGAGCCTTTTGTTTTTATGATCACCATGTAGGGATTTACTTGAAAAGTGAAAACAGTTACTATTGTGGATTAATTGTGACCCAAGTTGTTACGTCTTCCTGCACCCACAATCTTTGCAATTGGACTTTGGCCAGTATCAAATGGCAAAATCAGTTTTCTAAAGCCTTTATTTTGAGACAACTTTGTGACTTATTTCTTTCAATAGAACACAGAGATGGTGATGTTCTGTCATTTATAAGGCTTACCTTGATGAAGAGACAGACATAGCTTGCAGGATAAAAAGCCATCTTGAAGTGCAGGTCAGTTTTTCTAGATGAGGCTCTCTAATAAACTATTGCAAAATATGTGACACAGACCAATGGTATTCAGCTTAGATGTGCATCTACAGTTGCACACAGAAATGTAAGCAAGCCCAGTCAAGGCCTAAAGATTTCTCCAGATGACTTGTAGACTAATTAGAAGTAATGAATGCTTTATGTTTATTCCATTGAATTTTATTGTACGAACTATTGGTAGCAATATAAAAATATTATATGCTTGGATATTGTAATTTTATGTTTTACAGTCACTTGTAAATTGTAGACAAAGACATCAGAGCCCAGAAAAAGTAAATCAAATTAACATAATATTCTATAGAAGTTCAGAAAAAAATTTGTTTGGTCTCTATATAACTTCACTTATCACTGATAAACTCTAAACCACATTAACTGGTTTAAAATGACAACACTCGCTTTTCTCAATCCTTGCTTTAAGCTAGTTGTGAAATGGTTTGTGTTATTAAGTTAGATACTCTTCATGGAAGCAAGTATCTTGTAACCTACCAGATAATATCCCTTTTGATTAATTCAAAGGCACCAGATTAGTCACTTTAATAGCATATGCAAAATGCTCTTCCATGTAACAGTAAGTAATTAGATTGTTCTCTCTCATCTTTTTCACAGCCCTGTGAATTAAAGTAGAAAATCTTAGGAGAGTCGAGAGTGGTGCTGTTAGAATTATACCTAACACAGATATATATCAGTCAGATGCTACCTATGACCTTTTGTTAGAATCATTGTTTACATATCTTTCTAACTAAATCACTGATTCTTTCAGTATAGGTATTGTATTTATATTCATATACTTTCTGAGTATTTAGCAGTCATGGTTTCTCACTCAGGATAAGCATATAAGAAATATTTATTAAGAAATGATAAAAGAAAATATAATTTTATTCTAATAATATAAAAACAAACTATCTAATAAGACATCATCTCAGGGTCATCACAGGCTATCATCTCAGGAAAAAAAAATCAAATTGATTAACTCAAGGTATTTTTTTCACAACTGCTATTCTCAATCAAAATTGGTTATTCAAATGTATTAAAAGTAGTAAATTATTTTTATTTTGTTGAATGTTGGCTCAGTTTTGGATATAATATATACATGATTGTATCTAGTTATTTCAAACTATATTTTTATTTTTCAGTAATCACACATATCTTAGAACTAGCCAATCTTAAATGCAATAGGCCATTGAATCTATAGGAAGTAAAATAAATTTAAAATAAAATGCCAGGATAGTCCAGTATAAAAGCAGATTTTACATACATTCTTCTATTCAATAAATGTTTGTTGAGCTTTTCTTCCATATTTATGTCAGCTATTTGCATGTTTACCACTTGAAGACCTAAATATATACATACAGATTTGATCTATGTCTTTAAGAAGCTTACTTTTGTTGTAAATGATATAATTGTGGGAAGGACTACTGTAAATATTGGTGAAATACAAATGTTTCACTTAATGAACTTTGAGTTTAATGAGGAAGTTTCATAAGTACTTAAATTGCATAATAGGATACAGAATGCCATTAAATTACAGATAAACTGCTAGGATGCCTTTGGGATAAAGAATTTACCAGTAATTTACTTGGATGTCATGCAGTTTAGGTGATATAAAATAGAGTGTTGTCTTCAGTAGCAAGTTTAGTACACAGAAATTGCACAATTAAATGAACAATATTAGAGGTTTTCCTAGTTTCATTATCACTGAAAGTTTCTAAAAAGTTAATAAGGATCTGTCTCGTGTGTGTACACACATCAAGGCAACCAGTGGTGCTGAGACTGAAGCTTTCTGTAATAAATCAGAAATGAACAGTTAGTACATAAAAAGCAAAATGATAATACAATGTTAGGTGTCAGTTGAAGAATTCTTAACATTAAATGAATTCTGTATGTTGAAGATCATTTATACGCATACAGTAATTAACTACTATATTCTGTGGAATCCTCACTAACAGTGGATGAGAGTTCTGGTTGTTCCACACCCTGACCAACATTTGTACATTTAGTCTTTTTAATTTTAGGTTTTCTGAGGGATGTGTAGCTTGGTATGGTTTAAAATTGCATTTCTTTTACAACTAATAGTGTCCAACATGAGCATTTTAAAGTGCTATTAGTCATTTACATATTTTAATAAAATATTAGTTCAAATTTTTGCCCAATTAAGGATGTTTTTAGACTATGTTGTGCATACATTTTCTCCCAGAATGTGGCTTCCTTATACCATTTTTAAGGGTGACTATTGATGAGCAAATTGTTTACTTTTGATGAAGTCTAAGTTATCAATTTTTTCCTTTATTTTTACTACATTTTGTGTCCTAAGAAGATGTTACCTACTTGAAATTATGGCAAAAATCTACTACACTAGTTTTCTTCTAAGCTCCTTTTGGCTTTAGCTTTTAAGTTTAGGTATACAGCCTACTTTTTGTATATAGAATGAGCTAGAGTTCAAGGTTAATTTTATTCCATATGGATGTCCAGCTGGCATGAAATATTTGCTCAAAAAACTTTTATTTTCCTTCTGTGCCTCTTTGGAACCTTTGTCAAATATCATGTGTCCATGTAAGAGTGGCTGTATTTCTGTATTCTGTATTTGATTCTATTGATCTATTATGCTAACACTGTATTATCTTGAGTAGAATTGGTTTATAATAATTATTGATGTCAGGTAATTTAGGCTACCCAACAGTGTTCTTTTTCAAGACAACTTTAGAATTTTAGGTCCTTTGAATTTTCATTTTCACATATTTCAGGACGAACTTTCCAAGTTCTTAAAAAAAAAAGACTGCTGGATTTGGGACTAGAATTGTGTTAGTTTGACTGATCACTTTGGAGAGAAATTACATTTTACAGCATTGACTCCTAAAACATGAACATAGTATATATTTCCATTTATTTTGGTCTTCTTTAATTTACCAAAGCAATGTTTTTATTTCTATGGTAGATGTTTTGCACAACATTTATTAAATTTATTCCTTTGTAGCATATTATTTGATGCTCTTTAAATAGATGCACACCTTGGGTTGTGTCCTTTACACTGATTCTGGACTTTGGCCACTGAGGCAGAAACAAGGTTGCAGGGAGAGATTTGGAAAACCTCCTGCTGCCTTTCAGTCTTGCTACATGAGCAGATTGAAACGGTCTGTTGGATTATGAGTGACACATGGTCCAGTCTCTCCTTTTGCTCTTGTATGGTAGTCATATAACCTGCTGACACGAGAGTGAACCAGCCTCCCAGAGCTGACCTATCAACTGACTGCAGATGATGAGTGAACCCAATGAGATTAGCCAAGTCCTGATTAGGCCAAAAGAACTAGACAAAAGAAATGTGAGCTAAATCATTAGTTATTATCTTAACTCATTATAATTTGAAGAGAATTATTATATGTCAAAAGTTAAAAGCAACACAGACACGCACACGTATATATGTATATATCTTTTCTTCTTTTATTTTAGTCTTAGTTTTTGTTTATTTGTTCCTATATGAACATCTTTGAGCAAGTGGTGAGATATAGAAAGGAAAACAAGAACATGAATTTTATTTATAATATGATACTGTTTTTATGTGTACCGTGTTGCACATCTCAAGTATTTGTCTCTCAAATTAAAAAAAAAAACAAAAACTTTAAACAGTCTGCTTCTCTTTTGAAAATATGAGTATCTGCAGGTGATTTTCCCCCAAGAAATCACTCCAGGGTAATTATAAATTAGCCTTCTCTCTATGCTTTATTATGAAATCTAAAGAATTGAAATGGCAATTGGAGTTAGAGATGGGAAAATTGGTCCAAAGTAAGAGGTGGTAGTTTGAAATGACTGTACTGCAGGGTGCATGGTGTCTCTTCACTGGCCAACCTCTTTCCGTATCCTTGTCAGGCTCCATCATCCCGTTGTCCCTTTCTATAAAACTTTTCAGTTCAAAACTGAGATACAAAGTTATGAGCATATACATGGAGAGGTAGATCAACCTGGAAGCCACTGTAATAGTCCAGGTGAGACATCAAGAGGACAACTGAGGAAATAAAGTGGACATGGAGAAGAGGGAGAAGATTCAACTATTATAGGGTGTAATTAATAGAAGTTAGTTCTGGAGGATGAGAGACATGAAGCAGTCTAGGATGTCTCACGGAACAAATCTGCACATATTGTCCACTGTATGGGAAGGGTTCTTTGAAAGGCCAACTTTATAATCTTTTCTAAGGCGTGCTTGTTCCTCAATATGAAATTGTGAGATTCCTAGGCCCTGTTAGTAGAGATGAGTCCACAAGATGAGTCAACCCCACACAACCCTTTTCATAACTAAAATTGTTCTTTCTGGAACCAGGGCATCTTCTCAGCAAGATTATTTCTTGTACTGAGCACAGGTTAATGTCTATTAACTTGTCAGGCACGTGACATCAGCTGGATCTTTCAAATGTCACTTGGGAAGTTGAAGACACTCTGTTTGAACTTGCCTTTTACTCCCGTCATTCTCTCCAGTACGAGTGTTCACGACATGACCAGCTGCAGACCATAGACAGCGATGCTTTGTGTTGCTTTCTCCCAAAGATATATTTTTTTTCATTTGGCCATGGAATTACCCTTATTTAAGTTTCTGAATATTGATACTAACTATACTCCTCTTATTTTGTAATTGACACCAACACACTTCCTGGTTTCTCAACACCATTTTCCAAGGGATTTGCTATTTGGCGAACATTCTTTTTCTATACACCTTTGTCAAAAACAACCACATAGACCCACAGGACTTGACCTCTTATACTTATCTAGGAAAACTACTTCTTTTCCTACTCTCTAACAAGCAAACATAGATCTCTGAAGTTGTCTTTTTTCTCTATTCAGTTCGAAAGAAAGTTCTTACCTTTTCAAAACTTCTTACAATCATAAATGGGTGTATTTAAGTGCCCCAGCTAGAAGGAGAATCCCCAGTCAGTTGACGATCTTTTCTCTCTTCAGATAGCTGTATACACAAACATAATTCAACATCAGACTTGAGTGTGGGTACCTTAGTTGATGGCTGCAGATCCAATCTATCTTCTCAAATTTCTTATGACATTTCTATTTCTTCTCTAAAATTATACATAACAAGAAATAGACCATTTCCTAACAAGATCTTTTTGGTGTGTGTGATCTGTACTTTCTTACTTGCCCTTTAAAATGTTCTTCATACCCACCGATACCATTACTTTTCAACCCTTCCATGTCTCTCACCTGATTTGCTATTATACTTATTTCCTTTCCCCATGCTTCATTCCTTTTGTCCACCAGTCCTTTTCCAGTGTGTTCGACATCATCACTTTCCTTCTCTTCCTTGCTTATTCACTCTGGTGTCATGGCAAATAGAGCCTTTAGCAAGTACAGGTCTTTATAATCAAGGTTCTGCTATATCAGTTATCAGATTTCTGTTTTTCCTTTTCATACATACACGTTTGTAAGAAAAACATTCCTGTTCTCCTTTATGAGGCAACATGTTTCAACAATTTCTGCCCTCTTGACATGTCATACCATTTCTGCTTTTAGTACCCTTAAGCAAACCTATTATCCATATTAGGAAAACAGCAAGTGAGCATCTTTTGTTAGTAAATTTTGAGTTGATGTGTATAGTATTTTACTTAGAAGAAGCATTTTCTTTCTTCACATTTTATGCAATTACAAGCTCAAACAACAACAACAACAAAATTACCACCAGAAGTAAAATATAATTCCTGTGGATCTGCCTTGAAGTAGCATAATGAACAATTTTCCTTCTAACATGGATATCATGTAGGATTAGCAAAATGACCCAAAGTGAGATATTATATTGTTTTATCAGAGTTATATGAGACTAGCTAGACATTAAAAACAAGTATTCACAATTCATTTATCATTTTTGAAATATTTATTATTTATTTAATTTCATTTTGTAATGTTCTAAAACTTTTTTATTTTAATTGTACTTTAGGTTCTGGGGTACATGTGCAGATCACGAAGGATTGTTGCATAGGTACATACATGGCAATGTGGTTTGCTGCCTCCATCCCCCTGTCACCTATATCCAGTATTTCTTCCCATGTTATCCCACCCCAATCTTCCTAATCCCCACTGTCCCTCCCCCAATCCCCCACAACAGACCCCAGTGTGTGATGCTCCCCTCCCTGTGTCCATGTATTCTCATTGTTCAACACCTGCCTATGAGTGAGAACATGCGGTGTTTGATTTTCTGTTCTTGTGTCAGTTTACTGAGAATGATGGTTTCCA
>CAUYQU010008708.1:0-23727 GCA_963574635.1 Cheracebus regulus
TCCCATTTGTCTATTTTGGCTTTCGTTGCCAATTCTTTTGGTGTTTTAGTGATGATATCCTTGCCTATGCCTATGTCCTAAATGGTTTTGCCTAGGTTTTCTTCTAGGGTTTTTATGGTGTTAGATCCTATGTATAAGTCTTTAATCCATCTGGAGTTAATTTTAGTGTAAGGTGTCAGGAAGGGGTCCAGTTTCTGCTTTCTGCACACTGCTAGCCAGTTTTCTCAACACCATTTATTAAACAGGGAATCTTTTCCCTATTGCTTGTTTTTGTCAGGTTTGTCAAAGATCAGATGGTTGTAGATGTGTGGGGTTGCCTCCGAGGCCTCTGTTCTGTTCCATTAGTCTATATCTCTGTTTTGGTACCAGTACCATATTGTTTTGATTACTGTAGCCTTGTAGTATAGTTTTAAGTCAGGTAGCGTGATGCCTCCAGCTTTTTTCTTTTTGCTTAGAATTGACTTGGCTATGCAGGCTCTCTCTTGGTTCCATATGAAGTTTAAGGTGTTTTTTTCCAGTTCTGTGAAGAAAGTCATTGGTAGCTTGTTGGGGATAGCGTTGAATCTGTAAATTACTTTGGACAGCATGGCCATTTTCACAATATTGATTCTTCCTAACCATGAGCATGGAATGTTTCTCCATCTGTTTGTGTCCTCTCTTATTTTTTTTGAGCAGTGTTTTGTAGTTCTCCTTGAAGAGGTCCTTTACATCCTTTGTTAGTTGTATTCCTAGGTATTTTATTCTCTTTGTAGCAATTGTGAATGTCAGTTCATTCTTGATTTGGCTCTCTTTAAGTCTGTTATTGGTGTATGAGAATGCTTGTAATTTTTGCACATTGATTTTGTATCCTGAGACTGCTGAAGTTGCTTCTCAGTTTCAGGAGATTTTGGGCTGTGACAATGAGGTCTTCTAAATATACAATCATGTGGTCTGCAAATAGAGACAATTTGACATCCTCCTTTCCTAATTGAATACCCTTTATTTCTTTTTCTTGCCTGATTGCTCTGGCTAGAACTTCCAATACTATATTGAATAGGAGTGGTGAGAGACGGCATCCTTGTCTAGTGCCAGATTTCAAAGGGAATGCTTCTAGTTTTTGCCCATTCAGTATGATATTGGCTGTGGGTTTGTTGTAAATAGCTTTTATTATTTTGAGATACGTTCCATCGATACCTAGTTTATTGAGAATTTTTAGCATAAAGGGCTGTTGAATTTTGTTGAAGGCTTTCTCTGCATCTATTGAGATAATCGTGGGGCTTTTGTCTTTCATTCTGTTTATGTGGTGAATTATGTTTATAGACTTGTGTATGTTGAACCAGCCTTGCATCCCCAGGATGAAGCCTACTTGATCGTGATGGATAAGCTTTTTGGCATGCTGTTGCAATAGGTTTGCCAGTATTTTATTGAAGATTTTTGCACCTATGTTTTGGGTATTTTCATCCTTTTTGTGCTCGCTTCTTCTCATCTTGTGGATTTATCTACCTGTAGTCTTTGTGGTTAGTGACTTTCAGATGGGGTCTCTGAGTGGACGTCCTTTTTGTTGCTGATGAAGTTATTTCTTTCTGTTTCTTAGTTTTCCTTCTAATAGTCAGTCCCCTCTGCTGTAGGACTGCTGGAGGTCCACTCCAGACCTTGGTTGCCTGGGGATCACCTGCAGCAGCTGCAGAACAGTAAGGGCTGCTGCCAGTTTCTTATTCTGGTAGTCCCAGAAGGATACCTGTCAGATTTCAGCCTGAGCTCTCCTTTATGAGGTGTCTCTTTGGTTATACGGGGGTTGGGGAGCTGCTTGAGCAGAGTCTGTCCCTTATAGAAGCTCAAGTGCTGAGCTGTGACCTCCGTTGTTCTGTTCAGAGCTGCTGGGCAGGTACGTTTAAATCTGCAGCAGCAGAACTCATAACCACCTTTTTTTCCCAGGTGGTCTGTCCTGGGAAGGTGGGGCTTTATTTATAAGTTCCTGTCATTCTGCTGCCTTTTTTCAGATACCCTGCCCAGCAAGGAGGTAGCCTAGTCACAGTCTGCCAGCAGAGGTGCTGCTGAGCTGCCGTGGGCTCTGCCCATCTGCTGTGTGAACTTCCTTGCAGTTTTGTTTATAGGGGATTAGTTAGAACTGCCTCGGTAATGGCGGTCTGCCTCAGTAATGGTGGACTGTCTCTTTAATGGTGGACTGCCTCAGTAATGGCAGATGCCTTTCCCCCCACAGAGCTGGACCATCCTGGGTCCAGCTGTGCTTGCTGTGAAACTCTCAATCCAGAGCGTTTCAGATTACTGGTTTTTGTGGGGGTGGGACCAGCTGAGCCAGACCACCTGGCTCCCTGTTTCAGCCCCCTTTTTTTCAGTTGAATGGGCAACTCTGTCTCCCAGGCATTCCAGTCACCATTTGAAACAGCACCGAGATTTGTGTGAGTTTTTGTGTGGAGACCCGCTGTGCTGGCTGAAACAGCCACGCTGGAGACTCGTGGTGCTTTTTTGCCTGGGAATCTCCTGGTCTGTGGGCAGTAAAACTTCATTTGGAAATGTGGTGATCACTCACCCTCTGAGTTTTCACTGGAAACTGCAATCCAGAGCTGTTCCTATTTGGTCATCTTCGATTATCCCCCCCATACATACTTTTAAATCTGTAAAGTTCCCTCTATAGATTCCTTTATGTATATCCAACAAATATTTATGTGTTTTTTTAATTCAAATCAATTTTTTTCCTAATTTTTCTTTTAATTTCTTTTGTGACTCTGAGTTATTCAGAACTATGCTGTTTACTATGCAAGTATTTGGGAATTTGAGGGGTATATATCTGTAGTTGATTTCTAGTTTTAATTCTGTTATGATCACAGAATACACTTCCATATGATTGCAGTATTTTAAATGTATTGAGATTTGTTTTATGGTCCTGCATGTGGTCCCTCTTCATAAATGTCCCATGTGCTTTTGAGAAGAATAGGTGTTCTATTGTTGTGTCAACTACTTTTTTTTTTTTTTTTTTTTTGAGACAGAGTCTTGTTCTGGTCTCCCAAGCTGGAGTGCAGTGGCACAATTTCAGCTCATTGCAACCTCCACCTCCCAGGTTCAAGCAATTCTTCTGCCTCAGCCTCCGAATTAGCTGGGATTACAGGTGCAAACCACCATCCCTGCCTAATTTTTGTATTTTTAGTAGAGATGAAGTTTCACCATGTTGGCCACGCTGGTCTCGAATTCCTGACATCAAATTATTCACCCACATCAGCCTTCCAAAGTGCTGGGATTGCAGGCATGAGTCACTGTGCCCAGCTTTTGACTGCTCTTTAAATCTTTTACATGCTTACATTTATTCTAACTTCTAGTTCTATCAGTTACTGAAAAAGGAATGTTTATGTGTCTCTAGTTACAATTCTAAATTTGTCTATTTTTTCAATTCTTATCAGTTTTGCATAATGCATTTTGAAGATCTGTATGAGGCATGTAGGTTAAATGTTTATTATAATGTATTGATTGACTCATTTATGTATGTTAAAAAGTCCTTCTTTTTCCCTGAAATAATTCTTGTTTTGAGGTCTACTTTGCCTGACATTAATATAGACATTATAACTCTCCTTTTCTTTATGCTTGTATGATACCTTTATGCTTGTATGATAGGTATCATACAAGCATACCTTTATGCTTGTATGATGCCTATCTTTATGCTTGTATGATACCTATACCTAATGTTAATATAAAATTAACATTATATTAACATTATTTATAAATTATAATTTATAATTAGTTATCAATTTAATATAAATGTATTAACATTAATAAATTATTGATTTAACATTATTTATATTAATATAACATATTAATATAAATATATTGTTATATTAATATAAATGTTAAATTTATATTATAATGCTGTCCCACTTTAAATATAAATAAAACAAGTTAATGTAAATTTATTATCATTAAGATATCAATATGTTAATATATTATATAATTAAATATATTATATATAATGTTATATATATTATATATATAAATATAACATTTAACATTATATATAAATATAACATTATTTAACATTATATATAAATATAACATTATATATATATAAATATATATAATGTTAATATATTATATAATTAACATTATATTGATATCTTAATGATAATAAATTTAACTTGTTTTATTTATATTTAAAGTGGGACAACACATAGGACTCTTAAACTTTTATCTATTCTGATCATCTCTGCCTTTTAATTGAAGTGTCTAGATCGTTTACATTTAATGTAATTTTCAGTATGGTTGGGTTTTAATATTCTACCTTATTTTTTTCTTTTTAGTCTCATTTGCTTTGATCTTTATTTTTGCTTTCTATTTTTTGTTTCTTTCTTTATTTCCATTTTATCTCCACTAATACCTTTTTCATTATATATCTACTTTATTTTTCAGCAGGTGCTCTGTGATTTACAAGGAATTAGCATCTTATTACATTCTACTTTAAAATGATATTACACCATTTCAAGTATAAGAACCCACTGCCACATTATCCTCCCCTATGTTTTGTGCTATTGTTGTTTCATATTGTATTTCTATGTTTGTTATAAACCACAAAATTCAATCTCATTATTTTTCTTTAGTCAATCTTTAAAGAAATGTAAAACTGAGAAAAAGATATTTGTAATTCACATATTTTGCATTTCTGGTGCTTTTTATTCATTTTCGTTTTGACACAAGTTTTCCTTCAACCCGAAGAACTCCATTTAACATTTCCGGTGATATATATCTGCTAACAACAAATTACCTGGCTGGAAAATAAATTATCTCACCTTACTCTTTTCTTCTTATATAATGGTATAGGTTGACTTTTTTTCAAATCTTTCAGCACTTTAAAGATGTCATTCCATTTTTCTATGTCTAGCATTATTTCCTTTTTTATTTTTATTTTTTTATTCTTTAAGTTCTGGGATACATGTGCAGAATGTGCAGGTTTGTTACATAGGTATATATTTGTCAAGGTAGTTTGCTTCACCTATCAACCCATCATCTAGGTTTTGAGACCCACATGCATTAGCTATTTGTCCTAATGCTCTCTCTGACCCTGTCCCCCGACCCTGCAACAGGCCCCAATGTGTGATGTTCCCCTCCCTGTGTCCCTGTGTTCTCATTATTCAACTCCCAATTAAGAATTAAAACATTCAGTGTTTTGTTTTCTGTTCCTGTGTTAAGTTTGCTGAGAATGATGGTTTCCAGCTTCATCCATGTCCCTGCAAAGGATGTGAAATCATTCTTTTTTATGGCTGCATAGTATTCCATGATGTATATGTACCACATTTTCTTTATCAGTCTATCATTGATGGACTTTTGGGTTGGCTCCAAGTCTTTGCTATTGTAAATAGTGCTGCCATAAACATATGTGTGCATGTGTCTTTATAGCAAAATGATTTACAATCCTTTGGGTATATAGCTAGTAATGGGATTGCTGGGTAGTATTCAGTCATTCCTGTTTTTGGTTTACTCTATAATGTGTTCTTTTATTTTTCTTTTTAAGATTTTCTCTTTAACACTAGTTTTCAGTGATTTTATTAAAAATATCCCTTGATGTAGTTTTCTTTGCATTTATTCTGCTTGGAATTCATTGAACTTCTTGGCTCTGTGGGTTTGTAGTTTTCATAAAATTTGGCAACTGTTTAGCCATTAATGTTTCAAATATATTTTATTTCCTCCTTCCCTTTGTTCCTTTTGGACTCCATTTAAATGTATTGGACTGTATGACACTGCCTCACAGGTTACTGAGACTGTGTTCATTTTTATGTCTTTTGTTATTATCTCACTTATTGCTGGTGGACAGTTGTTGTCACTCAATTTTAGATTTCCTTTCTAAACTCACTTATTAGTTATAATAGAATATCAGCTAATTTTTCTTGTATTTTCATTGTAGATAATTATATTGCCTATATCTAATTATATTCTGACTCTTTTCAAATATTTATGACACTTTGTTTAAATTGCAGCACTGCACCGGTAGACTGCCAATAAAAGATTACTAGTAGTAGCAATCATTTTTATCATGTTTCTTATTCAAATGCTAACCTTTCAAGTGTTTAAACACTGAGTATGACATTTTCTATAAGTGTTTGAATATACTCCTTATCAAGTTATAGTAAGAGTGGCTTTAGAATTTTATCTATGCTTTTTCTTATCTATAGAAATAATCTTTTTCTCTTTTTAAATTGAATATCATGAGTTCATCCTTGCAGTCCTATAACAAATCATACTATTTTCACTCTGACATATTATTTCTTAATATATTCCTGGATTCATTTTAAATTTATTTTATCCAGTTCATAAGTAAAATTAGTCTTCAGTTTTCTATTTTGTTTTGCTTTCTTAAAATTGATGCCAGGGCTATGTATGTCCTATCAAATTTGAGAAACTCTCATCCTTTATTTGTGCTAATTTTTATTTATACAAGTCAGACATAAATATATTCTCCTTGTGAAATGTTAAAACATGGCATATGTAGTGAAGTTGTATTGCATCAAATTATCTAAGCTAAGATTTCATTTCCCATAATTTTAATTCCTTGGATTGTTACATGTTAGGGTGAGCCATAAGAGACATTTGTAATACATTTAGAAAGAAGTGAAGGAGCAGAAATACTCTTAGCTTTTGAAGGCTCTCTTAAGCTTCTCCAACTTCTGTGTCAGGTGCATAGTTAGCTCTGTGACTAAAGGTGCCAGTTTCTCCTGCAGAATGTCCCCATCATCAAAACTGTATGATGGCTGGGATAAGCACCTGACAGAGGTTTCAGTCTGTCCTCATGGATTCTAGCTTATCCTTTCAGGTCTCAAGTGTGACTTCAGGCTCCAGGACCAGAAACACCAAAGAAACAGCCTTTCATCAACAGTGTAAACCGCTCTCATGTTGTATAGTATAAGGTCAAAACTCTATAAAATAAATTATGTGTGTTTGTGTCTGGCTGTGTGTGTAGTCCATGGAATGTGGAAGCAAAAGTTATTTAGTTTATCACCATTAGACACCTGCAATAAGGATGAGATTTTAGATAAATATTTGCTGCTATATGAGTTTCCTAGGGCTCCCATAAGAAAATACCACAAACTGGGTAGCTCAAACCAGAGAAATTTATTTTCTCACAGTTATAAAGGGTGAACAGCAAGGTGTTGGCAGGTTGGGTTTTTTGTCTGGGAACTTTCTTCTTGAATTGCAGATGGCCAGGTTCTCACTGTGCCCTCACATAGTTGTTCCTCAGTTCCTCGGTGTTTAATTTCCTCATCTTGTAAGGACACCAATCATACTGGATTTGGGCCCATCCATATGACCTCATTTTATCATAATTACTTCTTTAAAGGCCCTATCTCCAAATAGAATAATACTCTAATGTACTAGGGGTTAGAACTTTAACATACAAAGTTTAGGGGGACAGAATTCTGCCTGTAATAGATGGAACAGGACATTTTTGTGGAAATAAATATAATAAAGTTGGTTGTTTCTAAGCATGTTGGAGGCCTTGGGGGAAAGAAAATAATTATTTCATAGGTTAAGAAATAACTGGCTACTTGTATCAGGTTAACTACATAGGACCACTCCCAGAAGAAAAGGGGCAACACTTCATTCTCACTGGAATAGAGAGGCTTACTCTGGATGGGTTTGTCTTTTCTGTCCACAATATCACTAAAACCACCACACCTGTGAACTTCCAGAATGCCATATTCACCATCATGGTATTCCACACAGCATTGCTCCTGACCCCCAACTGAAGCGTGGCAATGGGCTCACTGTTTGTTAGTTGGCTTATTATATAATCATTGTGAATAATATTACAAGATTTTCTCTAGAGTCTCATCTTATCAATACCTTCCAAATAATTTTAAGGTTATATCCAACAGGTTTAATTTGTATAATTTATTTATACCAATTTTTTTATCTTCAACTTTTAAGTTCCAGGGCACTTGCACAGGATGTGCAGGCTTGTTACATAGATAAACATGTGCTTTGGTGGTTATTCTTCCTGATGTTCTCATATTCTGTTCCATTGGTCTATCTGTCTGTTTTTGTACCAGTACCATGCTGTTTTGGTTACTGTAGCCCTGTAATATAGTTTAAAACAGGTTGCATGCTGTCTCCAGTTTTGTTCTTTTTGCTTAGGATTGTCTTAGCTATTTGGGTTCCTTTTTGGTTCCATAATAATTTTAAAAGTTTCTTCTAATTCTGTGAAGAATGTCTATGGAAGTTTAATGGAAATAGCACTGAATCTATAAATTACCATGGGCAGTATGGCAATTTTCATTTTATTAATTCTTCCTATCCATGAGCATGTAATGTTTTTCCATTTGTTTGTGTTCTCTCTGATTTCTTTGAGCAGTAGTATGCAGTTTGTCTTGAAAAGGTCCTTCACTTACCTTCTTAGCTGTATTTCTAGGTACAAAGTACATGATCTCATTTCTTTTTATGTCTAGATAGTATTCCATGGTGTGTATATGTACCATATTTCCTTATCTAGCCTATATTTGATAGGCATTTAAGTTGATTCCATGTACATTGTTACTGTAAATTGTGCTACAATGAACATACATGTACATGTAGCTTTCTAATAGGATGATTTATATTCCTTTGCGTATATACTCAGTAATGGGATTGCTGGGTCAAATGGTATTTCTGCCTCTAGATTTTTGAGAAATTGCCACATTGTCTTTCACAATGGTTTAACTAATTTACACTCCCACCAACAGTGTATAAGTGTTGCTTTTTCTGCCTTAATTTCATTATTTACCCAGGAGATATTCAAGAGCAGGTTATTCAATTTCCATGTAGTTGAGTGGTTTTTGAGGTGAATTTCTTAGTCTTGAGTTCTAATTTGATTTCCCTGTGGTCTGACAGACTGTTATTATTTCAGTTCTTTGGCATTTGCTGAAGAGTGTTTTACTTCGTATTATGTGATCAATTTTAGAGTAAATGCCATATGACAATGAGAAGAATGTATATTCTGTTGTTTGGAGTCGAGAGTTCTGTAGATGTCTACGAGATCCACTAGCTCCAGAGTTGAATTCAGATCCTGAATATCTTTGTCAATTTTCGTTCTCAATGATCTGTCTAATATTGTCAGTGAGGTGTTAATGTCTCCCACTATTATTGTGTAAAAGTCTAAGTCTCTTTATAAGTCTCCAAGAACTTGCTTTATGAATCTGGATGCTCCTGTATTAGCGCATATATATTTAGGATAGTTAGCTCTTCTTGTTGAGTTGGACCCTTTTTCATTATTTAATGCCCTTCTTTCTTTTTTTAATCTTTGTTGGTTTAAAGTCTGTTTTGTCAGAAATTAGGATTGCAAACCCTGCTTTTTTCTTTTTTCCATTTTCTTGGTAAATTTTTCTCCTTTATTTTGAGTGTATGTTTGCCATTGAACATGAGATGGGTCTCTTGAAGACAGGATAGAAATGGGGCATGACTCTTTGTCCAGCTTGCCATTCTGTGTCTTTTAATTAGAGCATTTAGCAAATTCTCACATAATAACATTTAAGTTTAATATCGTTATGTGAGAATTTGATCCTGTCATCATGATGATAGCTGGTTATTTTGCAGACTTGTTTATTGTGGTTGCTTCATAGTGTCACTAGTCTGTGTACTTGTGTACTTCAGTTTGTTTTTGTAGCAGCTGGTGATGGTTTTTCCTTTCCGTATTTAGTGCTTCCTTTAAGAGCTCTTGCAAGGCAGGGCTGGTGATGATGAATTTCCTTGCCTGAAAAAAATTTTATTTCTCCTTTGCTTATGAAGCTTAGCTTGGCTGGAAATGAAATTCTGAGTTGGAAATTTTTTTCTTGAAGAATGTTGAACACTGGCCTGCAATCTCTTCTGGCTCACAAGGTTTTCATTGAGAGGTCCACTGTTAGTCTGATCGGTTTCCCTTTGTAGATGACCTGGCCTTTCTCTCTGGCTGCCTTTAACATTTTTTCTTTCATTTCTCACTTTGACCTTGGAGAATCTGATAATTATGTGTCTCAAGGTTGATCTTCTTGTGGAGTATCTTACTAGAGTTCTCTGTATTTCTTGAACCTGAATGTTGACCCATCTTCTTAGATTCAGGAAGTTCTCCTGGATGATATCCTGAAGTATGTTTTCAAACTTGGCTCTGTTCTTCCCGTTTCTTTCAGGTATCCCAATCAGTGATAGGTTCAGTCTTTTCACATAGTCCATATTTTTCAGAGGTTTTGTTTGTTCTTTTTCATTCTGTTTTCTCTATTCTTGTCTGCTTGTCTTCTTTCAGAAAGACAGTCTTCAAGCTCTGAGAGTCTTTCCTCTGGTTGGTCTATTCTGCTATAGATACTTATGATTGCACTGTGAATTTCTTGTGTTGTGTTTTTCATCTCCATTAGGTCAGTTACATTCCTCTCTTACCCAGCTATTCTTGTTATCAGCTCCTGTATTTTTTTTAATCATTATTCTAGCTTCTCTGCATTGGGTTACAACATGCTCCTTTAGCTCAACAAAGCTCATTGTTACCCACCTTCTGAAGCCTACCTCTGTTAATTCAAGCATCTCAGCCTCAGCCCAATTCTGTGCCCTTGCTGGAGAGCTGTTGCAGTTATTTGAAGGAAACGTTTTGAGTTCTAGCATTTTTGCATTGATTGCTTCTCATCTTTTGTGGCTTATCTAACCAATTTTTGTAATTACCGACCTTTATATGGGGTTTTTGTGGGGTCTTTGTTGTTGTTGTTGTTGTTGTTGTTGCTTTCTTTTTCTTTTTATAATTAGGCCAATCTTCCATAGGGCTGCTGTTGGAGGATCGCTGCAGACCCTAGCTGCCCCAGGTTTTCCCTTACCTGAAGGTATCACCAGTGAAGGCTGTGAAACAGCAAAGATGACAGCCTTCTCCTTCTGGGAGCTCCATTTCAGTGGGATACTGACCATTTGCTGGCCCAGACACTCCTGTAGAAGGTGTCTGGGGACCCCTGTTAAGAGGCTTCAGTCAGGAAGGATGGGATCAGGAGCCTACTTTAAGTAGTCTGGTTGCTTTTTGGTAGAGCATGTGTGCTGTGTTGGGGGGACCTTTCCTCATCCACACTGCCTGGACTCTCCAGAGCCAGCAAGCTAGAAAGGTTGAGTCAACTGAATTGCAGAGACATTGGCTGCTTCTCCCCAAAGGGCTCTGTCCCAGGGAGAGATCAGAGTCTGTCTGTATAATCCTGGCTGGAGTTGCTGAAATTCCTACAGGGAGGTCACTGCTCAGTGAGGAAGGATGAATTAAGAGTCCCACTTAAAGAAGCAGTCTAGGCTGGACACAGTGGTTCATGCCTGTAATCCCAGCACTTTGGGAAGCTGAGGCAGGTGGATCACCTGAGGTCAGGAGTGAAACCCCATCTCTGACCTGACCAACATGGGGAAACCCCATCTCTACTAAAAATACACAAATTAGCCAGGTGTGGTGGCACATACCTGTAATCCCAGCTATTTGGGAGGTTGAGGCAGGAGAATCACTTGAACCCGGGAGGTGGAGATTGCAGTGAGCTGAGACCGCACCATTGGACTCCAGGGTAACAAGAACAAAACTCCATCTCAAAGAAAAAATAAAGCAGTCTGGCCACATTCTGGCACAGCAGCTGTGCTGCATTGAAGGGGACTCCACCTTGCAGGGCCTAGACTCCCCAGAACTAAAAGCTAGAACTGAGTTGCCCAAACTGCAAAAATGTCAGCCACCCTTCCCGCTGGAAATTTGTCCATCTCCAGCATTCTTCAGCCTGCTGCACTGGCCAACTGGAATTCCAAGCCAGTGGCTCTTGTGAGATGCAGGGGAAGTGGGGCCTTCAGAATGAAACTGCTTGGCTCCCTGGATGTAAGGGGACTTAAGAATGGAACTCCCACCTTGTCAGGATTCCTGAGGCTGGAGTCTGAAAAACTCCTGGGTATCTGTGTTAGCCTCTGTGTAAGCCTGAGCAACTACTCTGCTGAGACTTTGCACAGCTCTTTGTATTGAACCAAAGGCCCTGGTAGCATGGTCTCATGAAGGGATCTCCTGATCCGTGGGTTGCAAAGGTCTGTGGGAAAAGCATGGTTTCCTAGGCAGGGTTGCACAATCACTCACATCTTCCTTTGGCTGGGAATGAGGATTTCTTTGGCTCTGTCCCACCCCTGGGGTGGATTGTCATCACCCTACCCCACTTCTCTTCATTCTCCATGGGTCAAGTTGGTTGCCTAGTGAGTCCCAAAACTAAAATCTGGATATTTCAGTTGAATGTGCCAAATTCACTCTCCATTTTCATTCTTCTCCATGAGATCCACAGACTGCAGTTGCTCCTAATCGGTCATGTTGGTCCCTCCCCATTTCTATTTTATAAATAATGGGAAGACAATGCCCTAAGTGAAACTCCATGTTGTTTATCTCTGTAAATAGTTTAGCTGTTACTGCTATCCATTAGTCTGAGACATTTTAAATAATTCTAACATTCTTTGATCCTTTACCTAAGAAAAGCAGTTTAATTAGGACTTTTATTTTTCCAGTGGTCACAGACAGCTTTATTAAAATAAAGGGCCTGTGTTTATTTAAATAGAAGAATTGCCAATAAAGAACCTGGAAAATTATATTTAAGAATTTTGCCAAAACTCTTCAACTATCTATATATTGATTTAGGGAATTAAGTTAGTTAGGTTGGATGATACTAACTCCCAGTACAAATATTATTATTTGGGTTAGCAGAGGAAAATCTAATTGCTGACAATGTGATGCATTTCTTTTGATGCTTTGAAGCTATTCAGTAAAATAAGCAAAGCACAGTGTACATAACATAAAGTGCTCTTTTATTCTCCTGAGCCAACTTACTCCTCTCTAGCTCATAAATAATTAACTGGTATTAGTTTCCCCTTTTTTCCATATTTCCCTTTCTTCCTAAACAAGCATCATGTAAAAAGTTGTGTGGTTACTAGAATCACACACTATTTGTGTACTTATTGTGATCTGAGATGTTAAATGATTATATGTAGTGGTCAGGGTCATGGCAGCAAATAGTTGGCAAACTCAAAAGAAATGACCAAAAAGAATAAAAGCACTATTTACAAAGCAATGGGCAAAATTAATGGAAACCAACACGGGATGGTGAAGCCTCTTTGGGTTAGCAATGGTGGGAAGCCATTAACACCATTAGGCATAAAAGAAGATAAGAGAGGAAGCAATTCCTAGAGCAGGGAGTACTGCCAGACCCTCGAGACAGTGCTGTAGCTGATGGAATGAGAAGATGGCCAGACCTAAGGAATACAGCCGCTTATAAACCACAGACAGTAGGAAGATGACAGGGAATAAATCCTCTAACCACTTCCTTCCAGCTTCCTGAACTCCATCTGGTTCCTCCTATTGGCTGAAACCAACCCAAAGCCAAAAAGTTCTGATTAATGACCACGAAGGTCATCTTCCAGGGGCGCATACAAAGATAGAGAGGGTAGAGAATGGATCTGGCACAGATTACATGGTTATTTTGTATGTGAATCATTTGTACTGAATTTCTATGAAGATTAATTGAAAACTTTTGGGAGCAAAATAATATGCTACACAATAAAAGAGTACCTGGAAGATAGTAAATGCTTGTAAAATGTTTGCTGAATAAATAAAACTTAGACTGGACTGTAAGCACTATACCAAACTTAGGTTTCTCAGCTCAAGTCCAGAACAGATTCTTTAAAAACTCTTAGCAGTTTAGGCAGTCTCTACTACATCAAGCGCTTGGTGAAGGATTATCAACTAAAAAGGTGGCTGGGTAAATACGTGGGTACACAAATAAGTAGATGAAAGTGTAGATAACTCATAAAATTTTACATACATTAGGAATCTTGAGTGTAATCTCATTCAACTGCTTCATTTTGTAGGCAAAAAAATGGAATTTCAAGTAGATTAAAAACACAATATTGCAGTGTTAGAACAAAAAAAAATCTCATGACTCTAGCCTCTTCTAACTAAATATGCTACCTCTAACTTACAGTTTACCATTTGTTTCATTCAAATAAGTTTAAGAGATTTCTTGTATAATATTGTGACTACAGTTAATAACAACATATTATGTTCTTTTAAACTGTCAAGAAAATAGGTTCTCAGTGTTCCCACCACAAAAAAAATGATAATTATGTGAGGTAATACATATGTTAGTTAACTTGATTTAGCCATTCCACAATGTATATATAATTTAAAATGTCATGTTATATATGGTAAATATAGAAAATTATGTCAGTTAAAATGTTTTAAAATTGTTCCATTCAAATCAACGTCAATTAGGGACGACGATGATGATGATGAGAGAGAAAGGAAAAGCACAAGTATTAGCTCCCTCAGCATGACCCACAACTTGTGAAACATGCTTGCCTTACCACTGAAAGAATGCTGAGGAGTCTACTTGTTTCTGTATAATCTAAGTGCACAATGAACTTGCATCCACAGAAAGTATTTGAGAATGTAGTTCTCCAGAAGTAATAGCACTTTAAAAGTTATCATTAATCAATCTAAATATATATATATATATATATATATAATATATACCTATCTAATTATCATTATTCAACTAAATCTTCATCTTACTTTTTATGAAAGTACAACAAAAATAAGCTTAACCAATGCCAAATGTAAAAATAAATTTATCATTTCCCCAAATATAATTACCATCTTCCATTTTAGAAAGCTTTAATAAATTCTGATTGATGGGCTGGACATGATGGCTCACACCTGTAATCCCAGCACTCTGGGAGGCTGAGGCTCCTGGATCACTTGAGGTCAGGAGTTTGAGACCAGCCTGGCCAATGTGGTACCTGCTAAAAATACAAATGTTAGCCAGCTGTGGTAGTGCAGGCCTGTAATCCCAACTACTTGGGAGGCAGAGGGAAAAGAATCGCTTGAACCTGGGAGGCGAAGGTTGCAGTGAGTCAAGATGGGGCTACTACACTCTAGCCTGGGCAACAGAGTGAAACTCCATCTCAAAAAAACAAAAAATCTGATGGATGAAACACAAATTATTAATTTCTCACTTGAATTAATATTAATGTTTTAGGTCCATACTCACATTAAAAAATTTGGATGCAAATATTGTTTAGCAGGATTACTTTTTTTCTTTGACTTCAGTATCTTAGATGCAAGGCATAAAACTGACTTTCATGACTTGAAATATATTATCTGTATATTTTTAAATTTTGCTTTTGAAGCCAGGAACTATATTGGAAATACCACCTACATTTATTTTTTAAGTGTACTTAAGAATAACACTTTTGAAACCTGTAATCCATATTTAAATGAAATGCCGATGTAACCAACCTTTGAAGTCCAAAAGTATCAATCCACTAAAATGCAGTTACTTTGCTACAGATCAGAAGTGTGGGGAGTTGGTGGCAGGATGCAAATCCTTCCCAGACTGATGTGGTTTTTCACCACACAGTGGCGCTTGTTCTCTCTGGCCTAAATAGGGATGTGGCAATTCTGCGTCCTGTGGCGGGCACAGCACAATCTCCAGGTGAGTGCCCATTTAGTGGGCCTGGTCCGCGGAGTTTGGCTAGGACTATACTGGGACTTTGGGAGCCACTGTCCACCTCCCAGCTTCCCTGCACTGGTGGCTTGTTAACTCCCGCAGAGGACAGCAACCCATGAGATACAATTTCGCGACTTTTTTGTGTGTATATTTTCACTATCAACATGAGTTGTGATCATCAACTTGATAAACTTGAATCGGGAATTTGCACAATTACCTGCAATGGGTGTCTATAAATGAAAGGACTTTCAGAATCCATTAGCATGAGGTGGAAGTTCATGACCCCAAATGCCCAATATAACACTAAATACACTAGGTTAGTATAAAAGATACCAACTTCTGTTCTTTAATATATCAATTGGCAAGGCAAAGAGAAACAGGTGTCTGTCCTGGCTCTCAGCCGGAGACTTCTCAGCAGGCCTCCTTCCTCTCAGAGAGCGGCTTCGGAAGGGGAGTGGGCTGGGAGGAGACAGGGGAGGCCGAGAAGCACAAATTCATGACTCCCCACCGTGCGTGTGCCCGCGCGTTTCTGCGCTGTGTAACTCCAGGGGCCCAAGTTCGGTCCAGAGAGGAGCGCGGGGCGGGCAGGGCCAGGCAATTCACCTCCCCAGCGGGTGTCGCCGTCCCAAAACCGCAGAGCCTGACAGCTGAGCTGTTCAGCCCCAGGGGGCGACCAGTCTACGAAGCGGAAACTCGAGGAGGGGCCGAAGGACGCGGGATGGCGGCTACTCTGCCGCGCTTCGCCCTTACCTCCTTACCTCTAGGTAGTACAAGTCCACGGTAGTGATCTGCGAGTCCAGGAAATCTTCATAGGTGTTGAATTGAGTGACGATATTGTCCACGGCCTTCACCCCCTCTTCCTGATCCATGGCGGTAGCCTCGACCGAAGCGTCCTTAGCAACGGAAGTAGGCGGGCAGGGTCAGGAAGCTCCACCCACTTCATTCTTGCCAATCAGTTGAGGCCGTCGTGAGCTCTGCACGTTAATCCCATCCCCTGTTTGTTAATGAGTTTCTGGTTCCTGTCTCACTCCTGGGAAAACTGTCTTGAATTAACCCCACTCCATGTTCAGGTCCGATACCCATCCACCGACTCAGCTGAACTGTTGAGCAAGCAGACAGGTGCAAACTGCAATCCAAAGTTTAAAAGTATGACATTGCCGAGATAGTTAGACAAAATATTAGGAATCAGCTCCCAACTGCATTCTAAAATAATGTTATGCAAGACAAAAATATGAAGATATTTGGCAAAAGGAGTATCTCAAAAATAAGTCTATCAAAATGTTGTGACAAGGACAATAATAAAATAATGATTTTATTAAATTATTTTTAAAGTTATAACAAAGATAAATTATTGCTAATGTTTGTGTACAAGAAGCAATTTATGAAATTCTCAAAGGAAAGAAACTCAATAATAATAAAAAAAAGTCTTTGCAGATCTTTTTTGGCACCAAGTTATTGCTTTCATGTGTTTTACTATTTCAGCACACTGAAAAATTTTGCTGTGTTGAAGCTGCCCTTTTTAAAGGGTAAAATATCTGTGACAACTTATTAAATAAAGGTTTTTACTAAAGATTTTTGGTTTTCTTCAGAACAGTATTGTGTTTTTAAAATATGAATTTAAAGTAATCCAGCATAGCAGCTGGCAAAATATGTTGAGAACCAATTTTTGGATTTTAATATTTTACAAACCATTTTTGGGAATTAACAAATAATACAATGGAAGCCTTTAATTGTTACTCTCTAAGTACATTTTTAATTCGTCTTGAGGATTTTCACAGATGCGCTAACAAAATTTTAATGAAAACATCTGGTAAGATACTTCACTTTCAGTTAGCTTTCCTAATTTAAAAAGGTCATCTCAAAAATTATGATATCATGAATTGTGACTTTTAAGTGATATAGACACAATCTTTAGGGTATTACTAACTTGTTTTTTGTTCAATGAATGTATTCTGACATGTTTTAAAAGATATTTGGGGCCTTATTTTTTAATGCAATTTAATCACTGAATTTGGGAAAACAGGAGAAAAAACCTCAGACACTGGTAACCCATCAAAAGTAATAATAGGCTGGCCACAGTGGCTCACACCTGTAATCCCAGCACTTTGGGAGGCCGAGGCGGGTGGATCATGAGGTCAGGAGTTCAAGACCAGCCTGGCCAACATGGTGAAACCATATCTTTACTAAAATTACAAAAATTGCCAGGGTGTGGTGGCAGGCGCCTGTAATCCCAGCTACTCAGGAGGCTAAAGCAGAGAGTTGCTTGAACCCAGGAGATGGAAGTTGCAGTGAGCCGAGATCACGCCACTGTACTCCAGGGCGACAGAATGAGACTTCGTCTCAAAAAAAAAAAAAGTAATAATAGTAACAACTTTTATTGAATGCACCCTGCATGCCAGCCACTGTATTGACTGCCAAAAATAGATTACTCTCATTGTATTAAAATTAACAACCATCAACAATTTGGCATCATTTAATATTTTTAAAGATAGTGAAATTCAAGTAGCCCAAGGATAGAGACGAAATACATATGACTAAAACATGCTAATTAGTAAGGGATATAGGACTCAGTATTCTCTGTTGTCTAGAGAGTTCTCTAAGTTCCTCCTGAAAGAGGCAGTATTCTAAATGAACTGAGCACAAAAGAGGCATTATTCTGGATGAACTTAGGAAAGATTCAGTCTCTTTGTACAAAGAATATAAGTGTTTGCTTTAGTGCAATAATAATAACAGTGAGAACTTACAATGTGCCTGCACCTGTTCTAAATGCTTTACATACATTATCTTGTTTGCTCATGACAACAAACTCAATACCTAGCATTGATCCTATTCTCAATATAGATACAGAATGAATTTAAATGACTTGGCCAAAATTCCAAAAATAATAACACAATGTATTACTTTGGATTTCACATATAAATATAGTAGAGGTAAAGAGAAATACATCAACTCATTATTTTGAAGAGCCACATGGAACTAATTATTAACTTTATTTATTATTTAGGGGGAAAAAAAGCCAAGCATTGTGGCTCACATCTGTAATCCCAACACTTTGAAAGCAGGAGGATTGTATGAGGCCAGGAATTCGAGACCAGCCTGGGCAACCTGTCTCTACAAAAATAAATAATGAGACCCTGTCTCTACAAAAATAAAAAAGTAAATTAAACAGATACAATGACATGTGCCTGTAATTCTAGATACTCAAGAGGCTGAGGTGGGACGATTGCTTGAGCCCAAGAGTTTGAGGTTATAGTGAGCTATGCTCACACCACTGCACTCCACCTTGGGCAACAAAGCAAGGCCCTGTCTCTAAAAAGTCAAGAGGAAAAAAAAGATAATTTAACTTGTGATGAGGAACATGAGTTGGCACAAAAAAAAAAAAAAGAAGCAAAAGGGATGGCATATTCCAAGATAGAAAGGCAAGAAAAATCACTTCTATGTAGGAAAAAGCAGCAAATTGTTTTGACAGTTGTGAGGGGCCTAGTAAGGAGAGCAGAGGGAAGGGAGCTCACTAGATAGAGGCAGTAGACTGTCAGGAAAACTTTGAATGCTAGGTTGAAGAGTTTGTAAAAAGTAGCACCCATATCCTTGAACAAGAGAGGGATACAATGAAAATGGTTTCGGGAGCTGCCCATGCATTACTGAACACGACTGAAGTCTCCAGAGTGCCTATATGTGTTACATTTGTTTTAAAGTCTTCCTATATCAAGATTTCACCATTTTTAAGAAACCATAAAGCATCTAAGAAATGTTTGGGTTCATTAAACTATAGCACTTTAATGAAAAGGACCTATATGTTAGTAAAATGTGAGGTCATGGTTTGCCATGACTAATCATAATATTGTTCATAATTTTGATCATAATTCTGATCATAAAATTGATCATAATATTGTTCTATTATTATCAATTGTGATTGTGCATTTTTTAGGGAAACCTCATTAAATTTACCATTTGGTCAACCTCTCTTTGATGAAGTAATCTCTACAGCATCTAAATTTAAACAATCATGAAATTATTTTCAGTCAATGGGTCTAGAAATGTCTTCTAACTCAAAACACTGAGGATGATTTTCAACAAATTAACTTCTCTATTAATATTGAGAAAATTAATAAATTTATCCTTGTTCCTCGAAGTAAGGCTAGAATTAATAATAAGCATACCTCAATTGTCTTTTTCTAAACTTTCAGTTTAAGTTCAAAACCACTTTCAAACCTGTGCCTGAGAAATTACATGAAAGGGTGGCAATAAAGAAATTAATAAGTTTCAGCAAGCTTCTTTTTTCATTGCAAGGCCTTTGTTATGACCAAGAAATACTTTATTTTGGATAGCAGGCATTCCTACTTCAAGTCCAAGATTTTTAAAGACTGAAACCTGGAATTTAGCACCAATCCCTGAAATTCCATTCTTTGCAAAAGGACAAACAAGGATTATGTATATTCATAACAAATCTCTCTCTTAAAAAAGATGTGAGGGAGAAGAAACATATGTTATGTAGGAATAACAAAATATATGCCAGATTTAAGATACATACTTGGTGAAAGAGTTTCAAATTAAGTGCTACACTTTTCTATTCCAAATATTTGGCAATATATTATGATGGCTGAGAAAGTAAAGGGAAAACATACTTTGGTTTGTTGACATGGTAGGAAGGGTAATGTTTTGCTTATTATGTTAATAAGAACTTGAGGCTCTATTTAGATGTTCTATTTATATGTTATCGTATTGTAGGGAGAAAAAAACATAGGCTTACTCTAATAGAACAAGAGATTTGCATCTGATGTTGCCCAACTGCTTATTAAGTATCTGCGACTGCAGATGAGGGCTATTGCTTAATCATCAGCCAAGGAGAGCTTTTTTGCACTAAATTTGTGCAATTTTGCATTAATAATGTTGACACTAAATTTACTTGAGCTATTTCTTGTGATGATGTCGCTGGACTTCCACACAGTCTCAGTTACTCTAAGATGCTGGAGTTCTGGTTCCACTGCTTCTCTGTCCTGGAGACACAATGTGTTCATGTGTCATAATCCAGGAGCTTGCTCCTGGCTCGTCACTGACAGTGTGAAAGGAAAATTTCAGAAGAGAGAGAAATACAAATATAAGATAGAATTCCTCCCAAGACTGGGGATGACAGATGTCTCGAGCTGATAAAGATTGAAAACTACTACTGTGCTATGGGATAGATGATGGGGGTATGATCACCACAGCCACCATTTTGGAGCAGAGAGAAACTTGGGCTCTCTGTGGCTCTACAAGGCATTACCAACAATCTCACTGAAAATTCCCTCAAACTTTTGGGCTACATGGAAATCAGACTGTACCCTAAAACTCCACTCCCCCTGAGTGCGCAATCAGACTATAGCATATGTGAATAGATGGCCGCCACAATAAATGTGAAGCTGTCAGTTGCAAGCAGGTGCTCAGAATTGCCCTACAATCTTACTGTTTCCTTTTTCTTCAATTCACTTTTATTTTCTACAGTGGCTTTTCCACTTTCTCCTCTCTCCTTAGTCTTATATCCTCCTTTCTCAAAGCAGATAAACTTAACTCCTATTCTCAAATGCAGTAAGTTATCACAATAGATTTCCCGCAGTCAAATGCTGTATACAAGTTTATTCACATTCATGTCAACGTTTTACTTTTTCTATGGTGTAAAGGAAGAGATGTACCTCCTCCTATGCCTGCACTACACAGGTTCAATCTCCTTCTGTCTTCTCAGAATTTCTGATTTTAATTATCCCCTCTCTTTTGTGTTGTTAATTTATCCTTCCTCTCCCTCCCTACTCCAGCTCCTTTCCTTTTTTTTTTTTTTTTTTTTTTTTTTTTTTTTTTAGACAGAGTTTTGCTGTTGTTGCCCAGGCTGGAGTGCAATGGTGTGATCCTTCTTTCCCATTTTTAAAATAAGCAAATTATCTCCAAAACTACCCTCACCTCCACAGCCAATGTTAGCTATAGGCTTTCCCGTCCTTCACAGCAAAGCTTTTGGAAGAGTCATCTACAATCACTATCTCCATTTCCTTACCTTCCACTTTCTGCCCAACATATTCTAGGCTGGTTTCATGCACTGCTCCATTATTTTCACTAAAGTCAATTATGACATCTTTGCCATTATGCCCAATAGACATTTTTTCTGTTCTCATACTACTTGACACTTAGCAGCATTTGACACTGTGACCAGCCCTTCTCTTTGAAATTTCCTCTCTTAGCTTCTATTACGTTACTTCGCACTGAGGTTGGTTGGTTGGTTGGTTTTCCATTAGCTGTTTCTTCTCTGTTCTCTTTGGTAGCTCCTTTTCTCCTTACCTAGCTTTTAAAAGTTGGAGAGTCTCAGGGTTCTCACCTAGACCCTTTTCTCCCTCTACACTTTTACTTGGTGCTTTCACCCACACTCTTTGCTTTACTTACTGCTCTACATGCATATGGTTCTTCTCTCTATGTAATTAACCAGGTCACTGTTCTGAGCATAATCTATGTAATTAAACAGGTCATTCTTCCAACCACATATCTAAATGCCTATCAGATGCCATTTGGATGTATAACATATATAAATTAATTTTTTCCTCTTTTTCTGCCTCCTAATTTTGTTCCTCCTCCACTGCTCCCACTTTCAACCACAGGTTTCTCTCCTCTCAGTTGTTCATGTGAGAAACAGGGAAGATGGTCTTGAACCTTACCCCTCCCTCACCCCTGAAATGTAAGGCCTGTTATTTTCATCTCTCAAGTACTTCTCTTGATGGCTTAAATTTCTCTCCAACCTAATTGACATTGCTTCCTTGCCTGAGCCAAAGTCTGGCACCTAAACTCCAAGAATATCATCTTTTCTTGTTTCCTTATACTCTTCTGGCCTCTTTCCATTCCACTCTTCACAATGTAGTTAGTGTTTGTTTAAAAACACAGCTCTCATCAGACCTTTTTTAAAAACCTTCATTGTATCTCCATTACCTTTAGGATAAAATAGAATTTTGTTTTGTCTTTTCGACATGGTTTATAAGACATTACCTTCCTCTGGTACCCTCTACTGCTCACGTTACATGTTCCATCACACCAGACTTTTTCAGTTTTCAAAGGAGCCCCCACTTCTTTTGCAACTGGTTCTCAAACATGCTGTTCCCTCTGCCTAGGACATTCTTTGACAATATAAACTTTTTCCATTTACCTATTAGCTCCCTATTATAGATATAGGTATAGAGATTGAGATATAGTAGTCTTCTCTTATATGTCCTCAGAGCACTTTCTAATGCCTTTATCATTTGTTGCAGTATCTTGCTTATTATAAAGTATTTGATAAATGTCTATACTGCTTATTAGAATCTATGCACATACAGACAAAGACTATGTCAACGCTCTTCACCACTATATGCTCAGCATCTGACATGGTTCCTTAAAACATAATGATCCCTCAAAAGTATTTGCTGAATAAAACAGTTTTTCTATACATTAGTCATTCATTTTGGAAACAAGGTGAAAGGCATTACACGCCATATGAAGAATATCAAGATCAACAACCTAAATTTTAACACCTACATTTTAGAAAGTTACTTGGCAATACCAATGTAATAATAGCATAAGCCAGAATTCTTTTTGACAAAGAGATATTTTGAAGTACTATGCAAATTCAGATGAGTGAAAAGTTACTTCCAATTGGAAGTTGTCAAGCAAAGTTTGAGGATGTGACCTTTGTGATGAACATGAAGTACTGAGATAGGGAGCTGGGACTCTGAATAGATGTCCATGTGACTGAATCTCATGTGCTAAATTTTCAAGGTGAGAAAATGAGAGGTATGTTCAGGGAAGTGTGATGAGGGAAATTTATATGGAGTGCAGGATATATGCAAGAGGGTAGAAAAATGGAAGGGCAAGTTTGAAGTAGACCATCCTGTGGTCTGTCTATTTAAGAATCTTTAACCATATACTCCAAGCAAGAGAGAACAAAAAGGAGTGTTTGTAAAGATTATTCTGATGGTAGTAAATGACTGGAGGGGAGGTAGGAAGACATCTTAGGTCAGGAGATAGGAGAAAACAATGGGGGTAGGTTGAAATTGGGAGTAGTTGCAGGGAAAAGAATGTTTCTTTTCTTTCTTTTTTTTTTTAAGGAAAAGAGAGAAAAGGAGAAAGAAAGAGCAAAAGAAAGAAAAAAAAGAATGAAAGAGAGAAAGAAAGAGGAAGAGAAAGAGGGAGAGAGAACAGGATTCTTGTTTTATTGCCCAGGCTAGAATGCAGTCTAAAAATGGATATTAAAAACCTCTTTTATGCCAATAATTGTGCTTAACAA
>CAUYQU010008710.1:0-40951 GCA_963574635.1 Cheracebus regulus
ATTTTCCTCAGTATCACATTATACCTATTTTAAAAGTGACCACATAACTGGAAGTAAATCACTCCCCAGCAATTGCATAGCATTTCACAGGTTTAAATAAAATATTGGTTGGCTGCTTGTTATTTTCATCCCCTATTCCTTCCATTGTTAAGCACAATTATTGGCATAAAAGAGGTTTTTAATACCCATTTTTAGATTGTATTCTAGCCTGGGCAATAAAGGAAGAATCCCATTCTCTCTCCCTCTTTCTTTCTCTCTTTTATTCTTTTTTTTCTTTCTTTTGTTGTTTCTTTCTTTCTCCTTTTCTCTCTTTTTCCAATATCTCTTCCTCTTTCTTTCTTGTTCATTGTTTTTTTCTTTCTTTTGATGTTTCTTTCTTTCTCCTTTTCTCTCTTTTTCTAAAATCTCTTCCTCTTTCTCTCTTTCATTCTTTTATTCTAAAAATAATAATAAAAACAAAACAAAACAAAAACCCAGAAAACAAATATACAGTAGACAGAACCCAGAAAATCAGCCATTAGGCTTATGAAAATAATAATATTATTGAGAACCTCTAAAAATAATTCTATGCAAATAAATTGGCAAACATGAACATAATGGACACAGTCCTAGAAAAATAAAACTTACCAAAGCTGATTAAAACAACAGAAAACTGAGATAGCCCTACAACCATTAAAAAAGTTAAATCAACAGATACATATATTGTTTTTCTATAAAAGGACCTCTAGGTGCAGATGGTTTCCTCAATAAATAAAGAAATAATTCAGTCTTACAATCTAATCCACAATAAAGAACAAGAGGGTACAATCCTCAACTCATGTTATGAGACTAGCACATAATCTTAGTATGGAAATGTGACAAGAAGTAGTAAAAGAAAAAGAAAAAAAAAAGATACAGGGCAATCTCATCCATAAAGATTGATTATATAAATTTATTACATATCATGGCAAACTTCTATTTATCACAGAACTGCAAGGATGGTTTAACACTACAAAATTTGCCACATCAATAGGTTAAGGAAAAAAATAAATCAAATAATTGTGTTTCAATACATGCATGTAGATAAAGCTTTTAAAAAACTGAATCACTGAGATTTATAAATCTTAAAAGATAGAAATAGAAGAAAATTTCTTCTACCTGATATATGGCTCCTTAGAAATACTCTGGCACAAACATTATTCATATTTGTAACATGTAAAAAGCTTTTCCTACCACAGTAAAATAGAACTAAACCTAAACATACACGTAATTGAATTAAATGCTAATGGACAAACTGTAGAATATTATTTCTAAGTTGCATATGGAGTTTTATTTCAATTAAGTCAGACATAGAAAAGCAAAACCCAACTATATTTAATTTACAGGTGGTCACTTTAAATATAAAGACACAGGTAGCTTGAACAAAGAAGGATAAAAATATATATACCATGCAAATCGTGAGCATAAGAAAGTCGGAATGGAGGCATTACAACCAAACAAGAGACTTCAAGAAAAAAAGTATTATCTGAGATAAACATCTCATCATGATGAAAACATTAATTTATCAGGAAGACAATGATAAATGTATATAAATACACAACTTCAAAATATATAAAGCAAAATATGACAAGACTAAAAGGAAATACAGGCAAATCCAAAACCACTGTGGATGATTTTAATGTCTCTTTCTCAAGGAACTGCTAGAACAACTAGACAAAAAAAGATAGGGATACAGAAGACCTGAACACCATCAACAAATATAACCTAATTGTCATTTACAGAATACTCTAACTCAAAACTATAAAATATAATTTTTTTTCAAGTGCAAAAAGAGCCTTCATATCTTGGTGAATAAGTGATATGCTGATCCACTAAACATATCTCAACAAAATTCAAAATGCTGTGATAACACGGAATATGTCCTATAACAAAAATGAATTAATCTGGCAATCATGAAAAATGAGATATGTAAAAAAGTCCCAAATATTAGGTTACTAAATAACATACATGTAAGTAACTCATGAGTGAAAGGGAAATCACAAGAGAGTTTAGAAAATAACTTAAAACTTGAAGATAATAAAAACGTATAATTTTGGTAATGCAGCTGAACTGTGCTTTGTGTGAAAGTTATAGTATTAAACACATAAACAAAGAATGGCTTAAAATTAGTGACCTAAGTTTTCATCTTAAGTATGTATGAAAGATAAGCAATTAGAAAAAATTACTTCCTTCAAAGTAAGTAGAAGGAAGGAAAAAAGAAAGGTGAAATCAGTGAAATAGAAAATAAAGAAAATCAACAGCCGGGCATGGTAGCTCACATCTGTAATCTCAGCACTTAGGGAGGCCAAGGCAAGTGCATTGCCTGAGGCTGGAAGGAAGGAAGGAAGGAAGGAAGGAAGGAAGGAAACTAGATAATAAGACAAAAAATTAAACAACCTAAAATTTGATTCATTGAAAGATTCATAACACTGGTAAAGAAACACCTAGCAAGACTGATGAAAGAGAGAAATGAGGAGGTGAAGAGGGATGGAAAAAGGGAAAGCAGGAGCTCGCTTAAATCGTCAGCATCACAGTGAAGGAGGGAACAGAATCTCAGCTTCTACACACAGAAAAAGATAAGAAAATGCCATGAAGAAATATGATCATAAATTAGACATTTAGATGGATTACACAAATTTCTTTTGAAACACAACTTGGTAAATGTGACATAAAAGGAAACAAAATCTGAACTGACTATTTTATTCTGAATCTATATCTGCAATGAAAATTCTTACCTTAAAAAAGACATAGATGACTTCACTGGTGAATTCTATCAAATATTTAAGGAAGAAATAATAGCAGTTTTATACAAGTCTAAGAAGATAAGAGAAAGAAAAAATCATTTTCCAAGATTGGCACAAGGCTAGCATACTTCTGACACTAAAAGAAGATTATGAAAACAAAAAAACATCAATAACCAACATGAACACTGCCATAATCACTCATACTATATTAGTTTAATCCTGTAATATATGAAAAAGAATCAAGAACAAATAGAGTGTACCCCAAGAATGTTAAGATTGGGCAAACATTCAAAAACCAATAAAATTATTTACCATATTAATTAAAAAAGAGTAAAACATTTGACTAAATTTAATACCTATACATTAAAAAAAATCCTGCAACCTTGAAATAAGAAAGAATTCCTCATGTGATACAGGACTTTTGTCTTCTTTTTAATTCTACCCTTAAATCTTACTTTATGATGAAATGTTGAATTATTTTCCCTTATGATTAAAATAAGCATATTCAGTGTTAATACTTGTATGAAAAATTGTAGCCAGTGCAATAAGGTAGAAAAGAGGGATAAAGGTTAAAAAGGATAAAGAAAAAGTTTCTCTATTTGTAGTTGATATGAATGTCAGTGTAGCAAATTCTAAAAGCTCTATAATTAATAAATGCATTTAGTAAGGCTACAAGTTACAAGGTTAATATGCAAAAAATCAATTGTATTTTTACATACTAGCAGTGAAAAATTGGAAAATAAAATTAAAAGAAATCAATTTATAATGGCTTTGAAAAACATAAAATAATCCAGAATATGTTTAGCAAAGGTACCATGACTTTCTACACTAAAACAAAAACCTCTGCTGAGAGACATTAAAGGAGACCTTAAAAAATAGAAAAATATATTATGTTCAAAGATTCAAAACATCAAAATTATGGTCAGTTCTCCAAAAATTAATCTATAGATTCAATACAATTCTATTTCTAAAAATCCCAGTAAGTCTTTTTGTGGAAACGGACAAAATTATTCTAAATTGTAAATAAAAATACAATTGAATAGCCAAAATTATCTAAAAAAAAAAAAAACAAAGCTGGAAGTCTTACAGAACTTTAAGAATTACTATAAAGCTATGGTAATAAAGACAATATGATATGGGCATAAAGGCAAATATATAAATCAGTGGGACAAAGATGAAGATATAGCTTAATGGTACAAAATAGAGGAGAGCTAGAAAGAAACCCACAACCACAGCAAAGAATTCAGAGGTGAAAGGAAGGCTTCAGCAGAGGGTGCTTCCTTTTTTATTTTTATATATTTTTTCTAGCTAGAATAACCAGTTTAGAGAGCTTCTTGATATATCTGAGAGTGAGCTAGAATGCTACAGGATAGAACTTACAATGGGGCCTTTCCTGTCCATTAGTATCAAATAGGAGGCATCATGTAAGGAAAAACTAAAATGTGTACTCCTTAAACAAAAGAGGTGGTTTTCTAGACAAATAAATTTTCAAGTAAGAATGGAGTTTTCACTGAAATGCTTCTCAATCTACCTTCCAGCTTTGGCCCTGCCCATTTGCTTGTTTTCCACCCGGTGCCTAGGTCTGTAACAGACTGGCAGCCAGGCAGGCAGCAAGGCGAACAGGGGTGTGCAGTGGCCGGTGCTGCCTACCCGGTGCCCACTGGGAAGGTGTTACGGGCTCAAGCCCTTCTGCAGAGGTGTGTCACAGAGCAAGGGAGCACAGCTGAGGACTCCAGCCTCACCTCCAGGGGGACTCCACTGAGGATGAGAAGCCCAGCTCCTGCCCCTTGCCCTGTCTTGCCCCACTGGCCATGGAGTTAGCTGTGCCCAGGAACACTCCAGTGCCTGTGGGCACCTGATTTCAACCTCCACCACACCTCTGACCAAGGGCCTGTGGGTCCTTTGTTGCTTTGTCTTTCTAAACACAGAATAACTCTTTTACAGTTTATCTTTCTTTTTATTTTGTAGTTTGAGTTTTACATTATCACCATTCATCATTATTTTATCTTTCTCTTTACATTTTAAATTGGAACAGGGATTTCCATGGCAAACAATAATTGTGAGGATAATTTAGGCCTTAAAGAAAACCTTGTTTCTCCTCTCAAGGTACTTGTCAGGGCCCTGTAAAAGCCTGTAAGACAGCCTTGCCACTGTGGTCCCAGAGAAGGCTGTACAGTAATGCTGACACCCAAAGTCACTGTCCTCATGATATAATTGATTATGCCCTTCAGTGCTCCATCTCCCAGAGCTAACATGGCCGGAATGACAGAGACAAGGCTGCCCTCTCATCCATTCACTGGGTCCTTTCTGAGGACAGGAATGCATAAAAACCCAGTGCACCCAACACACACACACACACACACACACACACTTGGTTTTTATTAACCTTGAAACAGTTCAAGTTAAATAAGAATCTGGGGATATCCTATGCAAGATAAATAAATTAGATAAGATCACCTTACAGTTTACCAGTATTTGTGATTTTGACAAAACTTTAGGCCTCACACAGCAGCTACTGCAGATCTAAGAACTACTCAGCATTCCCCTTGCTTCTAAGGAACAGTATGCACAAGAAAGCAGTAAAGATTGTATACTGGGTATGTGAGGCCACTGAAGTTGCTCCATGACATAGAGATGATGGCAGGAAACCATCCTCCTCCTCAAAGCAAGAGATCTCTCCTTTCTCCACTGGAATGCCACTGGACTGAGCAGGGGTAGACGGCACAGGTACACATCCTATGGAGGCTCTTTAACCTCCATAAAGAGGAGGTGCCTGTCCAGATGAACCCAACTTCACTGTGCTGTCATATCCATGCCCATGCCCAACATCCTGCTTTTCTCTAGGGCAGAAGCGGATCTCATTAGTCCTGTCCCTCCTGGTGCTGAACCTCCAGGGATCTTACACAGCCAAGGATCTAGTTCTACCCCCAAAGTTTGGGGAAGTTACTTCATCTCTTCTTTTATACAATATAGATGGAAATGGCACCTTCCTCACAGGGTTACTGTAGAGGTGAAATGAAATAATACATGTAAACACATATAGGGTGCTTGGCACAGAGAAAGGATGTGTTAGAGGTTAGATCTTACTGTATCACTCCTAGTACCACTGCTACTGCTGCTACTCAAACACAATGGTCAAGAGGACAACTGCAGTATTATTTCCAATAACCCCAGAAATACATAGATAAAAACATGAGATACAGACTAATCAATAAAGTAACGAGATTTGAGAGCCGCCCCTGGACATTACCAGCCAGTTGCAACATTTTCCCCTGGAATTGTACCATGGACAACCTGGTACACTGTACCTTGTCCTAAGGATACTAAATCTCTTTTCCAAGTCACAAACCCACAGTCACTAATAAAATATCAATTAAATTTCAAAGTGTACTTATAGGTCTCCTTTATCTGGATAAAGTATATTATATAATGAATTAGAATTTAATAAGGAAGCCCTTTAAAATAATTCTGTAGAATTCTTTGGGCACTGTCAGTGCCTTGAGTAAATAAATAGTCCACAAAAATAAATATGAGGTGTAAAGAGGCTTCCACAGATGAGGCTGACCCACTGATGATCCTTAGAACAGATGTGGCAAGAACTGTATCACCCACAGCCATGGCCACCCACAACCCTCACTTGAACAAGCACAACAATATTCAGCACTAAATAGTTTGTCAAACTATTTTAAGGGAACCCACAAAAATAAATGGCTTGAATTTTTATTTCATATGAATCCTAAAATGTAGGATTTTATTTACTTTTAATCAAATTTTAATCAAAATGGACTGAGAGACCTTAAAGGTCTTGCAGTCAAAGTTCAAAACTACCTCAAGATAGCTACTTCCTCTTCAACAGAAATACCGCTGTAGAAATGGATAGTATCATTTGGATAAAGGGAGATACCGACCTGTCTGTCATACAAAAAAAAAAAGAAAGAAAAAAATCAAACACGCAAACAAGCAAAACAAGAAACAACAGTGCCTTCCTGCGAAGCATGTGGTCATTTCCCTCTAGACACAGGGCCAAGGATGGTTCTGCTGTGTAAGTCAGTAGCCTCAGCTAGTCTCACTCTACTGAGTCTTCCTCCAATCTGGGCCTTTGACTCTAAAATTAGCAGGTACAATCACACAGACTCTGCAGAAACCTCCCTTCCCTGATGCTCTTCCGACTGTATTTTATAAGCGTCCTGCATCAGTGCCAGAACTGTCTTCTCTCTGGCTATGGGAATGCTGCTCAAACCATGAAGCAGACATGGTCATTTATAAAGACTATGGCTGGCATTGGAATGTCACAAAACTAATATGTTCTAAAAATATACAGCAATCAACAATTCACCCAAAGTGGGGGGGAGGGGTGGTTATTTTGCTTCAGCTTAACACTTTGCTGAGCTCCAGACCTGGAGCTAATGGCTTCTTTGACATCTCCAACTGGGTAAAGCACAACTTCTTCAAACTCACACGACTCCATCAGAAATCAAATCTCCACCCAACCCTGCACCTCATCCAGTATTTCCCATATAAAAAATTGTTGTTGTTTTTTTTTAAAGTCACAATTAAAAACAGTGATTTTGATGTCTGGGATGTAATCGAGGCAGTGAATTTTTTTTTCACCTGTCCCTCCCCAGGGTTGAGAATCACTGCTCTAGATATTTTAAATCCCTAATACTTTAATGGGTCTATACCTCCTCCCACAGGTTGTCAATCTTAAAATGCTCTAAATTGCTATAACTTTTCACCCAGGGACGCTGCAGTCCATATCAATGTACCACTGGGAGCCATGCAAGGCAGCAGCTCTGTATTTCCATGTCTTGAGCACTCCATGCTCTCTTGTAGCAGCTATCAGCTCTGTCTGTATATTAGAATCAGTTGGGCATCTTTTAAAGGACACTAATGCTCAGAGATCCTGAACCAGTGGGCTTGAATCCCACTGATAAATTTTTTAAAGGTCCCAAGGTGACTATAATATGCAGCCAGAGTCAAGTACCACTTATTTGGCACCTACCCCAAAGAGGATTACTAATTTCTGCAAAGTATCCAATGGCCATGTGTGCCTGAGTCTGCCCTTCTCAGGGCCTACATTCTGCTGATCCTGTCACTTCTCATACTTTTCCTTCTCCTGAGTCCTACTTCTCTAACTGCCTTGCATAATAGACTGTGGTTTACTGCAGAGCCATGCTTTCTTTCTTTCTTTCTTTTTTTTTTTTTTTTGAGACGGAGTCTTGGTCTGTTGCCCAGGATGGAGTGCAGTGGCATGATCTCAGTTTACCACAACCTTCACCTCCTGGGTTCAAGTGATTCTCCAGTCTCAGCCTCCCGTGTAGCTGGGATTACAGGCATGCGCCACCACCCCTGGCTAATTTTTGTATTTTTAGTAGAGATGGGGTTTCACCATGTTGTCCAGGCTGGTCTCAAATTCCTGACCTCAAGAGATCTGCCCACCTTGGCCTCCCAAAGTGCTGGGATTATAGCCATGAGCCACTGAGTCTGCCCAGAGCCATGCTTTTACATGTAATATTCACACCTCTCCCATCCTTCCCTCTACTCCACATCACTTATTCTGCACTTGTACCAAAGCATTTGAACATCACTGAAAAAAATCTTAGAACTCTGATGACTAGGCTGTCTTCAAATTTATATCATAGAGGCACTAAAAACTGCTAAATTGTTTTATTTTCATAGAAATTTCACTTTGTTATTACCTAAGATGACAATTTCATACTTTTCTGTTTTTCTGAAATTTCCAACAACCTCTTTCCCTTCAGTCTGCCTTATAACTTTGCTACCTACTTCACACAGTGGTCCATGGAGAACTCTTGATCTTCCTGTCATTAATCTTCAGCTTCTGTACCCTCATCCTTCACCCGTCTCTCACCCAAAGGTATTTCCCTTTGGATGTTACCCTCCTCACCTGCTAAAAGTTACATCATCCTTCCAATTAGCCCTGATTTCCACTGTTTCATTACTTCCTCCTTCTCTGTATGAGATGTTTTTAAATTTCTCATCTTAAAAATTGACTTCATATCTCCCTCCAGCTACCACTCCTTTATATGCTCTCCTTTATGGCAACAATCTTTGAAGATTTTTCTATAGTCTCTGTCACCAAATGCTCACTTCTTCCTTCATTTTATAAAGATACTTTCACTGGAATTAGAAGTTTAGTTTTACAGGGTTTTGTACTAAACACATTAAAGTTATCTCCCATTGTCTTCCAGTTTTCAGTGTTGCTGTTAAAAGATATCCCATATTCATGGACTGGAAAATGTAACATTACTAAGATGGCAGTACTCCTTAGATTAATGTACAGAAACCAATCCCTTTCAAAATTCCAGCTGGCTTTTCAGAAATTGACAAGCTGACCCTAAAATTCATATGGAAATTCAAGGGATTGAGAGTAGCCAGGACAATCTTGAAAAACAAAGGAGGACTCATATTTTCTGACTTTAAAATTTACAATAAATCTACAATAATTAAGATAGTATGATATTGGCATAAACCCTTGCATTTCTGTCTGATTGATTCTTTGCAAGATCAGCAAGATAACATTGTGGGGAAAGAAAAGGTTTTTTGTTTTGTTTTTTTTTTTTTAAACAAATAGTGGTCAGGCAACTTAGTATCCACATGAAAAAGAATAAAGTTCTATCCTTACTTCACACTGTACACAAAAACTAAGACAAGATGGATCACGGGCCTTCTAAAAGTAAGAGATGAAAACAGTAACACTTAGAAGAAAACACAGCAGTAAATCTTTGTAATCTTGAGTTAGGCAATAATTTTGTAGGTACAATAACAAAAGTGCCATCAACAACAACAAAAAAACCACATAAATTGAACTTCATCAAAATTACAAAAATTTGTAGGTTTTTTTTCTTCAAAGAACACTAACAAGAATGTAAAAAGACAACCTACAGAATGGGAGAAAATATTTGCACAGCATACATCTGATAAGGGACTTGTATACAGAATATATACAACTCAATAATAAAAACACAAATAACCAATAAAAATGGACAAAAGATTTGAATAGGTATTTATCCAAAGAACACATAAAACTAGTCAATAATCACACGAAAAGATACTCAATGTTAGTAGTCACTAAGGAAATGCAAATCAAAATCACAATGAAATATAACTTCATACTCAGTAAGATGGCTATAATAAAAAAGACAGATAATAATAAGTATTGACAAAGATGTGGAGAAACTGGAAATTTTATATTCTGCTGGTAGGAATGTAAAATGATATAGCTACTTCAAAAAAACAGTTCAGCAGTTCTTCAAAGAATTAAGCATAGAATTCCCATACAACCCAGACTTTCTATTCCTAGGTATATACCAAAAAGAAATGAAAATATATCTGTACATGAATTGTCACAGTGGCATTATTCATATTGGTCAAAAGTAGAAAAACCCAAATATCCATCAACTGATGAATAGATACATGCAATGTGATATATCCATACAATTGAATATCATTCAGCAATGAAAAGGAAGAAAGTACTGGTACTACAACATGAATGAATCTTGAAAACATTAAGTGAAAAAAGCCAAACACAAAAGATAACATATTCTATAATGCCATTTGTATTAAATGCCCTGAATGGGTGAATCTGTAAAGACAGAAAATAGATCAATGGTTGCCTAAACTGGGGGGCATGTGTAGAAGTCACTGCTAATGGGTAAGGGATTTCTTTTTGGGGGCAATGACATGCTCCAAAATTAAACTGTGTGAATAGTTGCATGTATCTGTGAATATACTACAAATCAATAAACTGTACACTTTTAATGGGTGAATTTTATAGTATATGAATTATATCTCAATCAAATTGGTTTTTCAAAGCTAATAGTAAAATGAATGATACAGTAGCAATTCTGCAGTGGCAGGAGTGGTAGCCACAGCTTCCAGGCATGTCCTTAAAATTCTGAGGGAGGGAATTCTCCTCTCTGCCCACAGGAGCTGTGGTCTCAAGGGTTTGGAGCAAATCCTCATTGCTTTTTTTTTCTCTGTTCTCCCACCATTTAACCTCTGCACAGATAAGTCACGAAGTACAAGGCAGAGCAGGGACACTAAAGCCCTGTCTATCTGATCAAAGGACACTGAAAGGAACCAAAAGAACCAGAAAGACTGTGAAGAGAAGGAGCTCAAGAACGTAACCCTGTAAAGTGAAGTGTGAACTTCTGGCTCACCTCTGAGCTGTGCATGTATGGATCTAACCCTAAACAATGCACCAAAGGCTTTGATTATAGAACTACAGGACTAACTACCATCCAGGCCCCAGGCTTGCCACTGAGTGGTGCATAAGCTACAGAAGGATCCAAATAGCACTGCAAAGGCTCTGGAAACAGACTTGACTTTGGAATCACATCCCAAGAAGGGTCAGAATTTGAAGCCTGAACCTAACTATGTAGATTGCCTGATAAAACAGACAAAGTCAATATTCTCCTTTTGATAAGACATAGAGTCGGATAACATAATATTCCAAATGTCCAGGATTCAATCTGAATTACTTGGTATACAAATGACCAGGAAAACCTTTACTGCAAGAAAAGGGAAAAACAACATATGCCACTCTGAGATGACAAAAATATTGGCAAAAGCAGACAAAAGCAGCTATTATAACCACGCTTCAAGATGTAAGAATAAACAAATGTAAAGACAGAAGTCTCAGCAAAGAAACAAAAGCTATAAAGAAGAATCAAGTGGAAATTTTAGAGATGAAAAATACAATCACTGAAATGTAAAAAATGTTCTTTAGATGGGTTAAATGGCAGAGTGGAGATAGCAGAGGAGGTCATTGGACTTGGAAGAGAAATAAATAGAGATTATCTAATTTGAACATCAGAGAGAAAAAAATGGAAAAAAAGAGACTCAGGAAACTGAGGGAAAGATCTCAAAAGGCTGAATATTTGTGTCATCAAAATCCCAAGAGAGAAATAAGAGTCTGGTGTGGAAAACAAAATTTGAGAAATAATGGCTAAAATCTTCCCAAATTTAGTGAAAACAAATTTGTAGATCTGAGACACTCAGGGAACCCCAAGAAAAACAAAATAAAAGAAATCCAGTTCCAGTCAAATCATAATCATGTGGCTGAAAACCAAAGACAAGATTTTTGACAAAAAGCCTGAATGCAGTAAGGAAAAATCACTGCATTATAAATAGAAGAACAATCCTTTGAATGATTGCAGATTTCTCATCAGAAGCCACAGAGGCACAACATTTTTAAAGGAATGAAAGAAAAGAACTGTTAACCCAGAAATCTATACTGAGTACAAATAATCTTCAAGAATGAAGAGGAAACAAAGATATTCTCATGAAAGAAAATGAAGAGAATTAGTCACTGGAGCTGCTCTGAAAGAAATGTTGATGGAAGTTCCTCAGACAAGAATGACACTGGAGGGAAACTTGAAACTTCAGAAATAAAAAGCAACAGAAATGGTACATATGTGAGTAATATAATAGATTCTTCTCATAATTTCTATACAATACCTATAAAGTAAAAGTGATACTAGGTGCAATGGCTTATGCCTGTCATCCTAGCACTTTGGGAGGCCAAGGTGGGCAGATAATGTGTACTCGGAGTTCAAGACCAGCCTCGGCAACTTGATGAAACCCTATCTCTAACAAAAATACAAAAATTAGCTGGGCGTGGTGGCGCATGCCTGTGGTCCTAGCTACTCAGGAGGCTAGGTGGGTGGATCACTTGAGTCTGGGAGGCAGAGGTTGCAGTGAGACAAGATCGCACCACTGCACTCCAGCCTAGGTGACAGAGTGAGATCCCATTTCAAAAAAAAAAAAAAAAGTAAAAGTGATAACACTGGTGGGATTTTCAGTGTCTACAGATGTAATACATAAGACATCTACAACATAAAGGGGGTGAAGTAAAGGGACCTATACGGTGGTAAGGTTTCTAAATTCCACATTAAGTAGTTAAATGTTGTTCTACACAGAGCGTGAAAAAATAAGTATGAATATTGTAATCTCCAGAGCAATCACCAAAAATTATACAAAGAGAATATAAAAATAGACAAGTTAAAATAGAATATGAAAAAAATTCAAGTATACCAAAGCTAGACAGTAAAGGGGAAACAGGGGTACAAAAAGACAGAACAAAAATAATTTTAAAAAATAATAAAAAATTGTCCATGTAAGTACAAACAAATCAGTAATTAAATCCAAATAATTGAAATATACCAATTATTAGACATAGATTATTGTAATGAATTAAAAAATAAGACTCAACAATATGCTTTCTCTATGAAATCCACTTTAAGTTCAACAAAATAAGTAGATCTAAAGTAAATGATGGCCAAAGATATGTCATGAAAACATTCATAGAAAGAAAGCTGTAGTAGTTAAATTAACATCAGAGATATTGCCATCAGACACGGCAGACCAGAGCGAAGGAAATTCCAAGGATTAAGAGAATAATAAGTAATGATAAGAGGTTCAATTCTCCAAGAAGAAAAAACAATCCCAAATGTGTATGCACCTAACAACAGAGCTTCAAATTCCATGAAGCAAAAAACACTTGGAATACAGTTTGGCAGTTTTTAAATAAAATTAAACATATACTTATGCATGACACAGCAATCTCATTCCTAGATACTTATTCTAGAGAAATGAAAACGTAACTTTCCCAAATGCCTGTTCATGAATGTTCACAGCCACTTTATTTGTGATAATCCCAAACCAGAACCTCCCAAATATCCTTCACAGTGTGAATGAATAAACTAACTGTGGTGTATCCATACAATTACATACTTTTCAACAATAAAAAGGAATGAACTATTGATTTCATACAACAAAGATAAATCTCAAATCTGCTATGCTGAGTGAAGGAAGCCAGTCCAAACATAACACATACCGTATGATTCCATTTTTATGACACCCTGAAAATAGCAAAACTATAAGGACAGAGAACAGATTAGTGGTTGTCAGGGGTTAGTTAGGAGTAAAGGAAGAGCTGACTACAAACAGGCAGCTTGGCAGCAGTGCGGGGGACTCTTGCTCTACTCTTAGGACTCTGATGACACAAATGTTCATTTCTGGGTGATGAAATTGTTCTGCACACTGATTGTGATAGTGGCTAAATAAATCTATATGTGTGTTAAACTCAGAACTATACACCAAAAGTCAATTATGCAGTATGCCAATTCAAAAAATAAAATTAAAAATGTAACTATATTAGAAAAGACAGGTACGAAATTAAAAAGCTAAGCGTCCACCTTAAGAAACTAGAAAGAAAAGCAAGCTAGACACAAAAGCAGAACAATGAAAACAATGGAGATCGGAACAGAAAACAGAAAAATAAAATATCAAATACTGGTTCTTTGGAAATATTAACAAAATTGGCAAACCTTAGATTACCAATAATTCAAGAGAGTACAGAAATCATGAAAATCATGAATGAAAGAAGGGATATTGCTATCAAATCTACAGACACTAAAAGTATTACATGGGAATATGAACTACTTTGTGTAAAATAGTCAAATAACTCATATTAAATGGACAAATTATTGGAAATATACAAATTATCAAAGACTACACAATAATAAAATAGAAAACTGGTAATCAAATTCTTCCCACAAAGTAAAGCCCATTCTAAAATGGTGTCACTGGTATATTCTGCCAAGCATTTAAAGAAAGGACAATATAAATCCTTCACAAATACTTTCATAAAATTCTGGAGGAGGGAATACTGCTCAGCTTATTCTATGGAGTTAGCATTAGTCTGGTATCAAAACCAGACAAAGAAAAGAAACTATAGGCCAATATCCTTCATGAACACAGACATAAATGATCTTAACAAAATATGAGCAAACCAAATTCAATAACATATTTAAAAAGATATACCATGACCAATTTGGATTTATTCCAGTAATGTAAGGTTGGTTTAACATTGGAAAATAATGATATTACATTAACAGAATAAATGAAAACACCAAATAATAATCTCATTAGATACAGAAAATGCAGAAAAGCCTTTGACAAAATCTACCATCTATTCACGATAAAAATTCTCAAAAGATTAAGAATATAAAAGGGCTCCCTCAACCTGATAAAGGGTATCCTTGAAAACCAAAACAGCCTACATCAGACTTGATGATGGAAGTGTGCATGCTCTGCATCTACGATCAAGAACAAGGCAAGGATCCCCTGCGCTTGCCCCTCATGGTCCACATTGTACTGGAGGCTCTGGCCAATGAAATAAGAACAACAAGTTAAAGGCATACATATTGGAAAGAAGCAAATCTAAATCGATGTTATTCACAGATGAGGTTTTTTTAGAAAATTATTTAAAAATACAGAAAAATTACTAAAACTAACACGATTTTAATAAGGTCATAGGAGGGTAGATATTGAAAGAGAAAGAAGAGTGTTTTCGTTCAGCTGCCTATGTTCTGTTTTCTGGTCTAGGTACTGGTTTATTAGACTATCTATTTGTCAGTTCCATTTAAATGTCTATCAGGCATCTTAAGCTTACTATGCCAGATAGAATTACTGACTTGACTTCCAAATCCACACCCACTGGCAACGGCACATGAACCATCTCCCTTCCCACCAAATGACATCAAGATTTATGTGATTGCTTAAGTCAAAAACTTGGAATTATCCTTGATTCCTTTCTCTTCCTTGCATCGAATATGCAATTCACCAGCAATGCCAGTGAGTTCCTCCAAATACATCATGAATCCATCTCTACTACACCACTCTTCTCCAGGATATTATGATCCCTTACTTGAATGAATGCAATGACCACCACAAAGAACTTTTAAAATGGTTAACTAGACCTTATCTCCACCTCCACCCTTACCCCAGCCCCTTGGCCTAAAATAAGCAACAGCATCACAATGTTTGAAGTCTAAGTCCAAAGTCATAGCATGGCTTCAAAGCCCCTGCACCAGACACCCCTCTCCAACCTCTTCAGCCTCTCCCACGGGACACTTCAGCCTTCTCTTTGGCCTTAGAAGCTGCCAAACTCCTTCCTGACTTGTAGCGTTCCTCCATGCTGTCTTGCTGCCTGGAGCTACGTTTATTCTCCATAACAGCATTTTGTTCATGACCTCTTTCTTACTTTCCACAATCTTTAAAAAAATATTTTAGAGCATTGATTTTTTTTAACTGAATATTGTTTATATCCCTCTGCTAGACTAAAATTGCAGAAGGGCAGTGCTGTACCTTTTTCATTCACCTCTATGTGCCTAGCATTTGCATAATGCCTGACAGATAGTTGGCAAGTGTACAGTGAGTAAAGGAATGAATGAAAAAAAATGAAGAGTTGTAGGGCATACACAGATACTAAATCTAATGACTCTTCATGTACTGCATATACCAGGGATTCCCAAAGTTTGCTGCACACTAGAATTACTCAGGTAGCTTGGTAAAATCCCAAGACACAGATTAAACCTTATTCAATCAGGATGGACAGAACTAAAGAGCCATACACTAGTACATTTGAAGGCCCCCCAGTTGATTTCAATGTGCATCAAAGTTGGGGAGCCACTGACATTTACTCTTTGAAGTAATATAAAAACAAACTCTTAATAAGAAAAATATATTCTTTGTATGTATATTACACATATATGAAGTTCAAATAGCACCTACAATACACTTTATAAGCCCAAATACATCTAGATATCTTAAATTCTAACTGTGGTTAATATGCACAACCATTTTTATCTGTTAATTTGCAATGTATTAAAGAAGGCTGTATATAATGTGAAGTAATGCTACAGAAACACTGTTTCAATATTAATAATGTTGAAAGTGATGTTTTTCTGTACTATTTTCAATTTTTAGCTGAATTTTATTGGTTACTCAATATTACCTGGCCCATATAATTACAGATGCATAGATTTTAATATGTAGACATAAGCCTATCTATATATCTGTATGTATGAATATAAATTCTATAAACATTTAATGAACAATTATTATTTAGCATGCATTTAAATGACAAAATGCAGGTAACTAAAGATGGAGTTTTGTTTATATTAAACATTTACATGTTGACATTTCCTAAGATGAGTGATAAGCCCTTTGACAGAATTCATTATCTGGTGAAGCAACATCTTCCACACTCTGTCTAGTTAGTTCTGGCTGCTGTAACAAAAATACCATGGAATATGTACCTTACAGACAATTTCTCACAGTTCTGGCAGGTAGAAGTCCAACATGAAGGCGCCTGCAGATTCCATGTCTGATAAGGGCCTTCTCCCCCGATCCTTACATGGTAGAAGGGGCAATGGCACCTCTGGGGTCCCTGTTATAAGGCCATTAATCCCATTCATGAGGGATACACTCTCATGACCTAATCATTCCCAAAGGCACCACATCCTAAAATCATCACCTTGGGAGTTAAAATTTCAACTCCCAAGTTATGAATGAATGGGGGAGATACAAACATGCAATCTGTTATACCAGTTTAATCCCAGCTTCCACTATTAACCATCTATATAAATTTAGGGGACTGTTAATCTCTGTGTTTCAGTTTTTCATCTGAAATGGGAGAACAGCAAGCTGGATGCTGGAGTTTTTGATGGGTTTAAATCATATGAAATACACATACACATTTCCAGTCAATCAACAGACACTTATGTAAATGCTCCACTCCTCAAAACATTTTAGCATGCCACACAAATAGTAAATGAGACAGTGGGAGGTTGGGAGAGGCAATTTATAATCGGCTCACAATCTGTTGACCAGCACCTTTAAAATCAACAACAAAAATTAATTATCAGCAAATGCACTGTTTAATTGTCAAGAAGAACACTTTATCAGTCATTGAAATGAAGCTAATGGCATGGCCAGAGCAGCCACACAGCCATGTATTATGAGAGAATAGTCTGAGAGGCTTCTTTTCTTCCCCAAATAAAGCCCTCCCAATGGAGCTCCATGGAAATGCATTCTGGAGTTGAGGGCTGCTCAGGGGTTTCCTGGGCCATACAAAAACCCATGGGATAACAGCAAATTCCGATGAGCAAGGTATTCTCTACAGCCCAGAAAGAGGCTGAAGCAGGCTGCCCACTGCCAGCTGAGTAAGAGCCAGCCCAGGACAGCTCCGTAACCAGCCCTACAATCACCCAGCACCTTGTACCTAGGGGCCTCCTGCTGGCTCTTCATGGCTGCTTTAGATTGTTTTAAAATGTCTTTTCACCAAAACATTCAAACACCTTGGAAAATACTGTCCTCTATGGAGGAGAAAAACAGAACTTTGGAAGACCAGCCCAGAAGGAAAGTGAATGACTATCTGCCTGACATGAAACGTTCTGGCTTGAACTTGTCACTCTGAAATAAAGCTCCAGTTCCAGCTCCAGCTCTAGCATACTCTGTCAATGAGGACATGTTAGTATCAGGCACATAAACGCAGTCAGGTGCATCTCCAGAGGAGGGCAACATCAGTTTCCATGCCACATCCAGAGATTTTTTTGCACACTTCTTATCAAGGCTTCAAACATGATCCCAGTTGTCTAGGAAACATTATCAGCCACTTAAGTTTCCCCTTAATTTAGGAAAGGAAGATACATTTTCAATGAAACAGCAAAAGTTTATAACATTTGTCTTTTAAAATTAAGAGTCAACGACCCAGGGGGATCCACAGACCACCCATGCAGATTATGAAGCTGTTGTGGCCTTCTCGTGGGGGCTAGGCCATTTCATCATGCAAGAATGACCCAGTGCCTTCTCAGTAAAACAGTCTACTGTAAAGAGAGACACAACATCACATCCAAACACAGAGTGCCACTGTCACCTAGCTGCCTGCACCTGTCCACACACTGCAGAAGCACCTGGTCGCTATGCAGGGACAGCGTGCCACTGCCATGCAGCCACCTGCGCCTGTCCACACACTGCAGAAGGGCCTGGTCACTGTTGACCTACCTATCCTCTCCTCTGACCTACACATGCACACGTGTATGCTCACATGTGCATGCTCACATCTGCCCACATTCACACACACACACACACACACACACACACACACACTCCTCCCCTCTCTTTAACACCCATTCCAAAGTTTTAGAGAGTTTCACTTTGACTACACTAATCGTCATCTTTTTTTTTTTTTTTGAGATGGAGTCTGGCTTTGTTGCCTAGGTTGGAGTATAGTGGCATGAACTTGGCTACTGCAACCTCCACCTCTCAGGTTCAAGCAATTCTCCTGCCTCAGCTTCCTGAGTAGCTGGGATTAAAGGTGTGCACCACCATACCTAGCTAATTTTTTGTATTTTTAGTAGAGACGGGGTTTCACCATGTTGGCCAGGCTGGTCTCAAACTCCTGACATGGTGATCTGCCTGTCTCGCCCTCCCAAAGCGCTAGGATTACAGGCATGAGCCACCATGCATTCCTCATGACCTAATCATCTCCCTAAGGGCCCACTTCCCAATCCCATAACCTTGGGGGTTAGGTTTCCACATCTGGATTTGGAGGGGGATATAAACATTCAGTCTACAGTTCCCCAGTGACTGGTACTCCCGGGTTCAAGGTCATCCAAATGGTCAATGCTGAACCATAATTAAATGCGATCCTTATCTGGTGGGCATTAGGACCTTCACGTGGACCCTGGATGAACCGTGGGGTTGCCAGGATCTTGAGTCAGCGCTGGCACTCAGGATGGGCAGAAAATGGAGGAAGGTCCTCTTTCTTCCCTCCGTGAAGGTGGCTGGGCTGCAGGCACCAGTACAAATCAGGCAGTGTGTGTGGAGCGCAGTGCAGAGGCTGGGGTGCTACTGCAGGTCCCCCTACCCTCACCCTCAGCCCAGGGCCCCAGGCAGCAGGCAGGGGCTTCCATGTTGGATGTGCACTGAAGAGATCTCATGGCAGCCCCTGGAGTAGGTGGGTGGGTTCTGCCTAAAGGGGCTAAGTGAGGGAGTTCTGGGGGCAGCCCACAAACTCTGAAAGCTGTGTGCAACGAGGCTGAAGACAGAGCCTGGTGAGGGGGTGGCTGCAGAATTGAGAGCAAAGAACACAAGCGGCTACAGCGTTTGCAAGCACCCAAGGCAGTAGCAGAGGGCAGTGGGGAGAAGATGAGCACAGGGCGTGACACAGGTGAAACGATGGGCTGATGGGGGAAAAGGGCGGTTCTTAGACACAGTTCTAGTGGCCGGCCATGTGTGAGACAGTGGGAACTAGGGGTGTCAGTCTCTGGAAGAGGCCTGGGCTGGGGTATTGATCTGCCCAGTCATCAGTACCACCGGAATGGCTGAATGTGCAGAGAGTAATTCCAAGGACAAGAGCACAAGAATATGCATAGAGAGAGAGAGAGGTACAAGTACCATACACAAGGAACTCAACAGCTCGAGCCCTGTCTACAAGGCTGTTCTGCAGGAATTCCAAGGGTCATCAACACGGATGGCTCTGACTGGTCACTTTGTAGCAATAATCTTCACAGGTTAAAACTACAGAGAGAGACAACAGGTGAGGAGAAATATGCCATGGGGTGGGGCTGGAGGATTCCATCTGGATCCCTCAAAGTGATGGGAAGGACCAGGAATAGCAAACTCACTCACTGCAAATTATATTTCCAAAAGAGAGATGGAAAAATATTTCCACTTGCCTAATGAAATAGCACATGCTCTGGTTGACCAATGCCCTGAACTACACACGATGCACACAGTGGCATGGAAGGAGCTGTGTCCCTTGGGAGGCAACCCTTTTGTCTAGGATGCCCACTCAAACGTCGCATGTGGTGTTCTGCAGGCTGCGGAGTGTGTGGATTCCTGGAGTGTCAGCCGGGGCAGAAAATGCCTCTCCTTAGCCAAGGGACATTAGGGAAAGGTGAAATGAATTATTTGAAAAAGTAAACAAAATGTATATATCCCTCTGTCTCTTTTTCTTACACACACACATGCAAACACACACACACACACACCCCTGTGAGTGGAGGATTAATTTATTTCTCTGCTCTTCCCTTCCCCTTTCTCAGATCCACCATCCAGTAAAATGTCTTCACTATTTCGTTTAATGATTTAAACATGATCAATTGAATGCAGATCAATGTGGACATAAATTCTTAGGGTAAAAATGCAATATTTCAGCACCGTGTAAGGAAAATGAAACAGAAATGGAAGCTTGGGGAAACAGCTACATCTTGAATGGATAAACTCTACTTGATGAATGTGAAAAGTTATTTTAAGAATTTTTAATATATCTAAATACTCATTTCCACAGCAGAGCTTGGGTTACATTTTAGAAGACTGTCTTCCCTCTGTAAAAACTCTCTTCCAGAATTCTCCAGGGTTCAGACTTTCCATTCCTCATCCAGGTGGACTATTTAACCAAAAGGCCAAGGGCACCTCATGGAGTCCCTGAGTTCCATTTGATGGCACTATCACCCAAAACAAAAACTTGGCTCAGAACTCTGAAAAACAACTGCCTGAGGAATCGCCAGGCTGGCACTAATGCAATCTGAAAAGTATGCTTTACTGATTTAAACTTTCGCTGGAAGGCAGCCAGGCAACTTTTTATCCACATTCTTAGAGGCTGCAGGAGAAACCTCTACTTCTCACACAGCCAACCTGTTGCGTTAGAACTATCTTGTTGGTGTAATAGAGCAAATCATTTCATATAAACAGCATTTGCTTTACAAGAAAAAAAAATGCACCACTCCTGTGTACATGATAATTGATGGTAAAGAAGCAGGTAGAAGAAGAATTCTCCTTTCCGTGGCCTTCATGTGTTAAAAAAGGTCTGACTGGGTCTGAGAGTCTGGGAAAGGATCTGGTACAACAGAGCTTCCGGTGCCTAGTGCAACTTTCTGAACATCAGTCCAGGTTGTTACTGTTAGGCTCTGGCCACCAGAGTCTTCTTCCTGGACTACTCTGGAGGCCTGGGAGGGTGTGGCAGGGAAATGGAGAAGGGGGGTGCAGAGGGTACCACGCACCAAGGATGGGCTTGGTCTCCCTGGATCTGTTGTTGGTAAGATGGGGGGTTGGAACTCACTCTCTCCAAGGTTCCTGCTGGCCTCAACTTGTGATTTGGAATCACACACCCTGACTGCTTTTGGTAAGGGCTTTTGAAGTCTTCTCAGTGCACCCCAGAAGCTTCACAACCCAGTCCAGGACAAAGTGCTGGGATCTGCTCTCTCTGAGGAGAGAGTGTGTCATCCTCAAATCAAGAAGAGAGTGCCTGGAGTGATTAACCAAGAAGGATGGCAGAAGCAGACAGCCCAGCCACGACAGCTGTCAGGAAATGACTCTTTCTGTGGTATCTGCCCCTCTGGTTTATAGAATCACTTAAAAATAAAGCAGCCATGCATCAATTTTACTCACCTCAAGAGATTTCCTGCTGTTTTCTTCACTTCTAGTAACACATACACAATAAGCACTTAATATTCAAACTAGCTCGTATTTTATTTACATGTATATATGTGTTTTTAAAATGGGGCTTCTTCTACAAGCTTTGGAAATGATTGTCTTTTGGAAATTAAGAGGAGAAAATGAATTTTACTATAGATTAAATTTTTGATTTAAAATTTTAAAAAGTACAAGAAACCTAAATCAAGCCTCACCGACAGGCAGGCAGGCACTCTGGTCAGTACTTAGAGGTACTAGCAGGAGCCAGTGGGAGCTGTGGGAAGGTGGCTGCTACCTGACTCCGGATCTGTGGGCTCTGCAGCCCCAGCACTCAGTGGTTCTTGAAAATACCACCACCTGGGAAAGACACTAATGAGGAATTTCTCACAGAAAGTAATCCACTGAAGTATAGCATATGGGGAGAAAAGATGAGCTAAAATGAGTTGTTGAAAGAGATCTTCTTTAATAAGATCAAGAAGCAAGAAAGAGCTTCTCAAATTGCCTTCTGTATTGGAGAAAGGGCAAAGGGACCCTCTGAGTATTCCATCAAGTTTGCTTACCAAGTACATCTCTACAGAAAAGAGGGCTGTCATTGGATCTGGTTGGAGATGCTAGCCACTGCCATTCAACGAATTGCATACTCACGTTCTAAAAAGTCAACAGCTTCTGTAAACTTTCCACAGGAGAAGGAATACAGTGACTATAGGTACAAATATTCTTGAGGTACTGAGCAGTTATATTTTGTATGGCAAATTTAAAAAGTGGGTTTATATATCAGCCTCTTGTTTAGTCAATTAAAGTTAGTAATAGCCCTTGTGGCAGGCTGTGTTTTCTAAAGATGGTCACAGCAATGTGGCGTTGTCAGTCCTCCCAGTGAGAGAAGGGGGTCTGTGACCTATGCCCTTGCTTCTCAGTGGGCTCAGGACTGCTAGGATCAATAGAATACAGCAGACAGGATGCAGTGTGACTGCTAAGAATGGGTAATGCAGCCTTGTTCGCTAGAACATGTAAACTTGGAGTCCTGAAACTCAATGTAAGAATGACCCTGAGGCCAGCATGCCGCGAGGAGGCCAAGCCACGTGTAGAGGCCACATGTGAGCACTCCAGTTAGCAGTCCCCATCTTAGAGCCACCCAGACCCAGGCTCCAGAATAAGCCTCTGCATGAGTCCAGCCCAAGGCTTCAAGGCTTCTCAGCTAGGATCCCAGACATCACGGAGCACAGACAAGCCATCCCCACTGTACCCTGTCTGAATCCAAGGTTGTATTAACCATTCAGTTTTGCAATCTCATTCATGCAAACACGTTTTGAAACCTGACTACACCAGTGTATACATCTTCAAAGGTAATGCACACCTCAGGCTCAGCTAGCACCTCTTCTTAAATTTCAACAGTCACACTTGTTCTGACTGCTCACCTGGCATCCAATGCCCTCTGTGGCTGGACCTGACATAGTAATTACAGCCTCAGGGACACCATCTCTGCTCTAGCCACACAAAGCCACTCATCTCACCCATCACTGACTGATTGACCATCACCCTATTCGGGGACATTTTCATTGCTTCCATTGAAAATGGCTGACTTTAAATATTATTGGACAGATATTCTCACATATAAATCTGTATCTTATCTTTAGTCATTTTCTTCAGAAAGATTATCAAATGTGGAATTGTGGGATACTGAGTATCAGTTTTCAGGATTTTGGTGATACTGCCAAATGGTTTTCCTGAAATCAATTGCTAGTGAGAACTGAATACAGTTATAAAGCTTGTTGCTCACTTTTATTTTTCTTTTATGAACTGTTGATCCCATTCTTCTGGGAATAGGTTTTGCTAACAGACTGGTAGGTGCCCTTTAGGGTACCCTCGGATATAATGCACAGTGACACAACTCCTCTACACTGTTGTGAACAGGCAGGTGCTGCTGGCTTGGGCTCACACTGCAGGGAAACCTGGCAAGGTAGCTGGTAATGCAAAGGGTCTGTGGTACTGAGGGAGGTGTCCAGGAAAATGTGAGACAGCTGTCAACAGGGGGTGTGCAGGAGCAGCTAGGAGGAGGGAATCCCAGTCTCTAAACTGAGATCCAAAGGAACATTGCAAGAAGAGCATAACCAGTCCTAGGAAGCCCAGAGGTGGCAAAAGACCAGGTCTGTTCCCTGAATACAGCAGAGATCAATGTGCTTGGACCTAAGACACAAATTGAGGTCAGAAAGCCAAGGACAAGCCAAACTAGGCAGGGGCCTGTAGCCATAGGCAGATGCTATGCTGGGATTCACAGGAACAACAGTGGGAGGCCCTGAGGGGTGGTGAGCAGGGAGAGCCCCTGAGCAGGGGCTCAGGAGATGGTGTGGGTGACCCTGAAGGCCTGGTGGAGGGTGGCAGCAGCAGTACTGGCCAGAGGCCCTGGAACTTAGGAGAGGAAGCAGCAGATCGGTAGTGATGATGGAAAGAAACTAATTTGGTGAATAACTGCTCATGACTTCATGGATGATTGGCTGTTGGGGAAGAGAGAGAGTAAGGCGTCAAACATGACTTCGAATTTTCTGAACATCTCAGTATTAAAGACGCCACTACTAAAAAGAGGAGGCCTGGAGGAAGAGCCTGGATGATGGCAGGATCAGAGGTCCCTGCGGAACCCATGGAGACATCAACTGCGCAACTAGTAGACTGGCCTGGGGCTCAGTAGAAAGTTCTGATCTGGAGGTGTAGCTTGGGGAACTTGCACAAAACTGGCATTTAAAGCCATGGAACTTGAGACCATCTAACAAGAGGTGAGTTAAAAGAGAACACAACTTAGGGTTGAGCCTTTGTGAAGTCCCACATTTAAAGGTCTGATAGAGAAGGAAATACCACAAACAAGCAAGGAGAAGGGAAGGGAGCAGCCACTGAGCTGGGAAGAAACCAAAAAGTGGTGGCATTCTGAAGATCAAGGGAAAATAATACTTAAAGAAGACTAGCAACAAAGGAAAGAATTTCTCAGCTGTTGGAAACCAGAAGAAATGGAAAATCAGAGCTTAACACCAATATTTGCTCTTGAAGGAGTGTGGAGAGGACAATCTCTCCACAATCTACACGCTTACATTTTAATGTCATGCAGGAATCTCAAAGCAGAGGTTCCAAAAGGTCAAGACTGTTTTCAGGATCATTCAGTGATCATTCTACAAAGAGATTTGCCTTTTGCCATGTTGACCCTCATGGTATCAATGCAATGGAAGAAGTTGCACAAATTAAGGCACTAGCATCCACTGTGCCAGTAGTCTTGATACTCTTCCCCATCAAACACTCAAAGTTACAAACGCCATAGAACAAAACCCCAAACAGAAAAAGGAAACAGCTGAAGAATGTCCTTGATGAAGCAGTGAAGAGTATTAATTTTATTAACTAGCAACCCTTGTATGTAAGTGTTCCTGATATTCTAAGTATCTCTGCTGTATGCCAAAGAGCGATGGAGGTCCTGAGACAGAGCACCTGTATGATTGCCTGAATTGCACCCTGAACTAACTGCATTTTCATGGAACATCATTTTACTCACCTTTCATTCATCAACACATACTTGCAGGGTTTGAAAGAATAACTGAAAACTATCATTTTTCAGACACTGGTATCTGGCAAGCATCTTCTTGAAATGAATGTAGTGAGCCTGTCATTTCAAAGAGAATCCCAATAGTATTTTATTGTCAATGATAAAATTTGAGCTTCCCCATTAAGCTTCTTGTATCTATACTATGAATCTGACTGCTCCCAATACGCAGAGACTTTTCTGATGAGACTGGTGTTGATATTAATGAATGTGATTTTCTGAGATTGTGTAATGAAATGTGACAATGCTTAGAATGTGACAATGCTTCTCAGTCCGCTGAGTTAGGTAGATCTATTTTCTAATACAGTACACTATTTTTCAAATGATCAGTGTACCATGTTATAGATCATATGTAGATAAGTGCAAGACAGGGCAAAGGATATAATGTAATGGAATATGAAAATTTCATTGATGTGGTTTCAGATTCCGTATGGCAACTACTTTTTAAGAAACTACCTGTTGTTGAATTCAGATGTAGTGTCAAAGATATCCATAATTACCTGAAAAATCAATGGAAATACTCCTCCCTTTTCCAACTACACAACTGTATGAGGTTAGACTTGCTTCTCACACTACAACTAAAACAACACACCTCAATACATGGATTGTAGAGCAATATGAAAATCCAGCTGTATTCTATTTAGCCAGTCAAAATTTACTAAAACATAAAACAATGCCAGCCTTTTCAAGATATTTTTTGTTTTTGAAAAACTTTACATAAAAGCTTATCTATGTTTACATGTAATAGGTTCATAATTGTAATTTTAAAACTAATTGATATTTTATAAATTCTCAGGATTAATTTCCCATGCAGTAAATATTAACGGATATAATCCACAAAGAAAAGCTCTTCAGGCACCACGATAATTTTTAAGAATGTAAGGGAACCTGACATCAAAAATTTTGAGAACCAGCATCCTAAAGCATTTGCTTCAGGAAGAAGGAAGTTAAACCCAAAGAGAAGGAGGCACTTCCAAAAGCAGTGGGCTTCGTGTTGTCTGAGTGCTTGAAATGTTTCCCAATAAAAATTTATTACTTTTTCAAAAAGGATGAATAGAAGTTGAGGAATGGCACAGTGAAGATAGATGCTTCTCCTGAGTGTTTTTACTGACAAAGAATAAGGGAAGCTGTGGACGCAGAATGGGGAGGCTGGAGTTAAAGTAGGGTTAGCTCAGAAGGGAGTGACACTGCCCACCTGTGCTCATCTCTTAAGCATGGGCATACAGATAACATGAACACATGATCTAAACCCTGCAAGTACAGCACTGATGCATCTAAACCCTGCAGGTACACACTGATGCAAGTACATACTGATGCATCTAAACCCTGCAAGTACACACTGATGCATGTAAACCCTGCAAGTACACTTTGATGCATCTAAACCCTGCAAGTACGGCACTGATACATCTAAACCTTGCAAGTACACACTGATGCATGTAAACACTGCAAGTACACACTGATGCAAGTACATACAGATGCATTTAAACTCTGCAAGTACAGGACTGATGCATGTGAACCCTGCAAGTACAGGACTGATGCATGTGAACCCTGCAAGTACACACTGATGCATGTAAACTCTGCAAGTGCATTTTGATGCATCTAAACCCTGTAAGTACAAACTGATGCATGTAAACCTTGTAAGTATACATTGATACATTTTCTCAACTGGTCCTTTTAGAATTAGAGGTCAATGCCAGGGATGAGGCCACAGATGAGGCTGTTTGAGCCTGCTCCAGAAATGTTGTACCAGGATATGATGACGGAGAACTGGGAACTTGATCTCAAAAATAGACACTGTTTTTCCAAGCCAGATGTGCTGGTCTTATTGGAGCAAGGGAAAGGGCCCTTGATGGTTATAAGAAGCATGAATACAGTGCACAGTTATTGGTTGGCTCACTGAGTGGAGCTAATTCATTATCTTGGAATTTAATTCTTAAATGAAGAAAGCATTTGATTTTCTAATAGGAATTATACATTTTCCAAATTTGAAGCCAAGATAGGAGCTAATCAGCTATGAAAAATGTCCACTTATAAAAATATATATCTCCTACTCTTCATCAGATAATTAAAGATTGAGGGAAAATTAGTGATCACAAGGAATGCTGAGCCTGGGTGGCAGCTTTAAAATACATTACAGAGTTCACAGTGGAGAGGTACCCTATGAACATGATTAATGTGGGAAGGCCTTCAGTGCACATCAACAACTTTCTCAACATCAAAGTACTTAGGATGCTGAGAGACACTTTGAATGTGGTAAATGTGGGAAGTTCTTCTGATGGAAGCCTCAAAGTACACGACTGAATTCATAATGGTGAGAAACCCTTTGAATAAAAACAATGCAGGAGACATTGGAAACGGGAAGCAATATCATATGTACCATAGAATTCATAGCAGTGCAAACTCCTTTCAGTGAAAGAACATGGGGAAGGTCTTTAGCCAACAGTTCAGTCTTTCAGAGAACTCAGGGAGGGAGTTCACACTGGCATAAGACCCTAGGAATATATCTAACATGGGAAATCCTCCAGTAATGGCCCAAACCTTGTTTAACGTCAAAGAATTTGTGATATGCTTTAACGCTGCTATACAATTATCTTGCAGTTGGCCATTTTACTGTACATGCTCATAATTCTAAGCCATTCTACAATGCCAGACCCAGAGTGGCACTTAATAATTAATTTTGAATAACTGAATTAATGGATGGGTTCTCTTGCACTTCTATGTAAATTATCATATTGATTCTAAGAATAACAGTTTTGTTTTTGTGTTTCCAATATTTGTACCCTTTTTCCCTTCTGTATATGAATGCCTTAAATCAACCTTATAGACACTCAGAAATATGCATAAGACTTTGCACTAATGTGCCTGATATGGTGTCATAATGCCAAAGGACAAACCACAGGAACCCACAAGCTAGCATAAGCCAACAAGGAAAGGCCAGACACTCCAAGGGTCAGAATAGATCTGGGCTTCATGACTGCACAGGAACCATGGCCATGTGTGTCATGAGTTCAGATGGTTCTTTCCCGATTCTCTTCTCTTTTCTTGTTTTCATTCCAAATGGCTACTGATGGGCAAAGAGAACAACCTAGTTTCAATGATACAGGTTAACCCACTCAAGGATAGAAGACTCTTCTGGGAAGTTGTTTTCACATTCTCATAAAAGAATGCACTATCCCTCAAGTAGCCCCCATTGGCCAATCTTCCATAGTTGCAGGTAGGGACTGTGTTGGCCCCAGTGTGGGTAGAGTACCCACCATTGGGTGGTAACCACATGGAGTGGAGGGGCCAGGCCCCTTTTTATAAACATTGCAGCAATGTGAATGGAGGAGGGAAAGGGTATCCTGATGAGAAAAGTACCCCAAAGCTATCCATAGCATACAGTAGATACTTCAGAGCTCTTTGTAGTTTGGAAAAAGCTTACTCATATTATCTTAATTGCTCCATCCTTCATGGTGAGGTTTTATTTTTAATGTTCATTTTGCATATGAATAGGCTAAGGCTCAAGGAGGTGCAGCGACTTTTCCAAAGCCATAGAATTACTAAATGCCAGGACCCAAACTCTAGATTTCATTCTTCAGTCTCTCTGGATTGTTGTCCTACAGTCATTACCATAATCTTGCACCCAGTTAGATCTCTGGCATCATTAAAGTCTTGAAGAAGTTAGAAATAAATTTCAAATTTTTTTATACTCTGATGGGAGATACACCACTGTGTCATGTAATAGACACAGAATGTCTTCTTGCAGCCACTCTAAGCGACACTGACTGAACATCTCCTCCAAGCCCACACCTTCCTCATGCAGGGTAGAAACCAGGAGAAACTGCTGGGCGGGCCATGTTCAGCCTTCGTTCAATCAGATGGGAATATTTCTGGTTCCTCTCTGGCTATGGTATTCCCCAAGAAATGCAATCACCTGAAAGTAATCTAAGATGTATGAAAGTAATCCCCCAAATTTTAACATTGTGAATGTTTCTAATACTAAAGGTTAATTTTAGAAATAAAAATTTAAGCCAGATAATTTTCACATGAACATTCTGACACGAAAAGGGCAACACATGTCACTCCTCCATGGTGATGTTTCCTACAACTGAAATTCTTCCTGTCCAGTTCAGGGCTGTTGAGGCTCAACATCATGCCACTCATATGGTCTGGGCTTCTTTGCTCATGGCTTAATTCTGATCTCAGCAGGGTGGCACATTAAAAAGAAACATAACTCTCTCTGCAAGAAAAACTGCAGTTCCTGGGAGAAGCAGAGGTAGAAATGTGGAAATCCAATGCTGCATTTTAACCCATCAGCCCCCTTCACTACCAGTGTTACACAGTTAGAGGTACAGGGTGCCAGAGTGGGGAGACTGGCTGACCAGTGCCCAGCAAGCCTCAGGACCCTCAAAAGCTGGGAGAAAGAAGAGGATACAATTTAAACTCCACACGGTTAAGCCCATTTCCAGATTCTGGGATCCTACCTTGTGGACCCACTGCCACCCTATAAAGTCACATTGATAGGAGTACATCATATTTCCCAGATGTGTCAGGAACAACAGCAACCAGAGACTTTTGACATCATGACTCCCACATGGCATCAGGATCCCTGCAGGGCCTGTAAAAACCAGGCAGCAAGGCCACCCCCAGAGACTCTGATTCAGTGGGGCTGGGGAGGCCCCAAGAACCAAGAACATGCATTTCTCAAAAGTTCCCAGCTGATGCCTACGCTGCAGGCCTAGGGGCCACACTTAGAGAATGTCTGCTCTGATGCAGCTCAAAGCCTTCAATTTACAAGAACAGTGAAGCCCTCAAAGGAGAAACCATTTCTGGAAACCAGGTGTCTTGATTCAAAGACTAGAATTGCTTTATCAAGAGACGGGCTAAATAAAACAGAAGAGGAAAGAAGGAAGGAGAAAAATGTAGAGATTAAATAGATTCCCTTAACAGAAAAAAAATAAAACAGCTCTTTGAAGTCTGGTGTGTAGGGAGGGCACAAGTCCAACCTGGGGTGGAGTTTCTGGGCATGAACCTGGCATGTGATCTGGTTCTGCACCAACTAATGAGCTGCCCTCCAGCCAACATCATGGCAGCAACTCAGAAAATGTAACCGCCTCTTGTGCCCTGAAGACCCACTCTGGGCCCTCTGGCCCTCAATCCATGAATGGCAGCTCTGGTGGCTATAGATGCTGCTTCATGATGGGCCCCAGCACATGCAGGAGAGGGTACCCCCTTTATGAAACTGCCTGAGAGACAGAGAGTCACAGGCTGAGGTCCTCTTTTTAGGTTAAAATGAGAACTTGACAATGGAGATACCTATGGAAGTGACACTTTTCTAGAGTATTTGTGGGCAGAAATAATGGACTGGGAGGTGTAAGTCTTGAGCTTTAGTCCTGACCTACAACTAATGGTCATCTTAAGGGAGTTGCTTGGTCCCTAGGAAATTTTTTGTTAAATATAAGAAGTGGGCTGATGATTCCTCTGGGATTCTTCAAATTTTCTATTCCGTCATCCCCCTTCTATTTTGGTTCTCTTGCTGTGACCCTCTTTTGAGTAGGAGGGTCAATGAAATGCCTACATCTCTGCTTCTAGTTGTAGAACAGGGGAAAACTCAACTAAAAGAACACATGTGACACAGACACATAATGAATGAGTAGGGTACAACACATCCCAGACTGACCCCAGCATCGAAGAGGCTTTGTGTTCAGCTTTGTGCTGGCAGGTCTTGGTGCTGATGTGGGTTTCCAGGATCATTCATGAAGTATATTTTATATTAGTTGGACTTCAAGAGAATTCCATCCAGCTGGCCTCCTCCATCCTTCTGGAACATGGCCTTTCCTTGGCTGTCCTGACACCCCACCCTCTCCTGGTCCGCCTTCTTCATGACTGGCTGCTCCTCAGACCCTGCTGACAAATGTCATGGAATGCTGTGTTCAGCCTGGATTGCATCTCGTCTCTGTTTACGCCCTCCCCAAATGCACTTGCCCGTCCAGGCTATAAACAGCACTGGATGATGCAGAGAAGACACTCAGTCATCCCCAAGCTCCTCGCTTCACATGCCTGTTCACTGCAAATCAAGCATCATCCAACCAGGACTCTTGACTTCCTACCACCACTCCCTCTCAAACTTCCTTCTTCTCAGCACCCACCCAGTTTCTTAAGCCGATATTTGAAGTCCTCCTCATTTATTGTCCTCTCCTTGGCAACCATGTGCACAACAGGCAAATCTAGAACATGTCTCAAATCCCTCCACCTCATCTCTCTCCACCACCTGATCTACTTCCTAACACCTCTTGCCTGGCTGCCTGAACATGTCTCCTGACTGATACCCCTGACTACACTCTATTCTCCACACAGCAGGAAGGGTCATTTTTTAACACAGAAACAAGATTCCATCACCTCTGGTTTAAAACCTCCCAGTGACTTCCCATCACATTTGGGCCAAAACCCAAACTCCATGGCCAGGCTCACAGGTACTCCACCTGCTCCAGTCCTGCCATCCTCTCCATGGCACCCCTTTACCTCCCTTCTCCCCATACTCCCTGACTTAGGCCAGCTTGCTCATCCTGCACTGGGTCACTCAGTCCTAATCTGGAGCTTCTCTTGTCTGCTATTTCCTCCGTCTGGCCCCCACCCTTCTTCAGGCTACACTTTGGCTGTCTTCTCCTCTGGGACCTTTGCTGACTTCTCAGGCTGAGGCAGCCGTCAGTCTCTCTCAAAGAAGCCATTTCAGTTTCTGTACAACAGTGACCACCAACAGATAAAAGTTCTTCGTTATGTATCTGTGTGTTCTGCCTTCCCCCACCGGCTTCTGAGCACAGTCCTCCACTGTGTGTTCACCTCTACACCTCAGGGAATAGTGACTGGCCTCCAGGGGTGCTCAGGAAACAGTAGGACCCAAGGACTGGGCTGAGGGGCCGTCCTTGGGGCACTCTTCTGTGCACCCCCAGGCTGGGAGGGATACAGGCTAGTGGCAGGCTGTCCCCCTGCCTGGCATGCTTGGGGATTCTAATCAGTCCTGCCACACTGCCATGCAGATGCTCATCCTCCTCACCGCCAGCCTTGAGACACACCACGTGCCTCACACCAAACGACAGATGGCACCTGGGCACAGGAAATGACCCCCAAACTGATTCGCCCCGTGAAACCACCGCCTGCAGGGCACTCAGGAGACTATGCAGCCGCGCTTCTCCCTCCAGCTTCCCAACCCCCTCTGCACCTCCCCAGGAGGCAGCAGGAACATCCTTTCTGATGACGAGGGAGAACCTGCTCTTCCTGCCCCTGCCTGCATCAGAATCAGGAGTATCTGGCCTCTTCAGTTCCTACCCTCTGGGCTGATTCTGGCCTGGTAGTACCTGATGCCCTCCTGGGTTATCTGACCCCAGGTGAAGGTGAACCCCACAATGTGTCCAAGACCATCACCGCCTTTTCCTTCAGCCGCCATGGCTTCCCAATGGGCCTGAGGGGCACTTCCTGCCCCAACCTGGTCTCCCTGTGTCCTCTCTGCTCACAGAGTCCTCCATCCCTCCTCTATCGTCCATTGCCACCTGCTTCCTAGAAAGCACTCCTTCTACTTATCTTGTATGTCTCCTCCTTCTACAAACCAAAAATATATATGATTCCTTCTCATTCTCTGTCATCCTTAAATTACAATACTGGAAGGTGCACGAGGGTGCCATTTTCTTAAGTCCTCCTGGGTTTGTAGTTAGAGCAACCAGTGGAAAGCTTAATGGAAGGAGAATGTCCCATTGTCCTGTCATTCATAAAAGACCATCTGATTGCTTTCCAGTGCACACTTCTCTGATTAAAAATGACTTGGGGCATCTTTTCTTTTGCTTTTTAGTCCTGTGATTTTTCTGTTCTGTAAAATGCCTCATTGTACACTTTGGCCATTTTTCCATGTAGGCTCTTACTGGCTGCTGTTGCTTCAAAGAGTTCTTTGTACACTGTGCCTTGGTATTCCAGAGATGGTCTCTCAAGCTGTCATCTGTCTGTTGTTGCTACAAAGGTAGCCTATGTTGATCAGAAATTCTTAATTTTGATGTTATCAAATTAATTATTTTTGCCTTATAATTTGTGCTTTTGAAGTTTAATTTTAAAAAAACCTTTCCTACAGCTAAGCCTTCTTTGGTTAACACTATAGTTTTATCTTTCACATTTAAACCTCTATTTTTAACCTTCATGTGGTGTTTGGTATGGATTAGATTCATTTTTCTCTACATGGAAAATTTTCCCTAATAAAAACTTTCCCTGTGGATTTATGGTTCTACCTTAACATGTACTAAACCTCAGTCACAAAAAAATCTGTCTCTAAGCTCCCTATTCCGTGCTTTGGGCCCATTTGTGCCCTATTCCGTGCTTTTGGACCACAATTTTCAATCACTATAGATCTGCAGTATGCCTTAATATCTGGCAAAGTTTTCCTCTTTGAATTGATGGTTATTTCTCAAAAGAGATTACTTAATATCCCTATCACACAAAGCAGAAAACAATGTGACAATCTCAATGATACATTCAAATATTCAAATATAAATTGGTCACTTCTGATTTTTGTTAAGTAGCAAGCATTAGTGGTATAATATGGGGGGTGGGGTGGGGGAGAAAACCACAAATTGGTAAATGTTTTATTGATCCATTCATTCAACAAATATTCATTAAGTACCTACTAGTGCTGGCTGGTTTTGTTCTAAAGGCCAGGAATAGAGTAGTGAAAAAAAAAAAAAATTCTACCTTCATGGAACTATCACTTGAGTGATAGAAGTCAGAGAATCATTTCATCCACCTCCCCTCCCCGAGCCCACCATTGTGCGGTGCTCCTTCCCTCCTGGGCTTGCTTGGGCTCCTCCAGTGAGCACTTCATGAGAAGAAAGCCAATCTTAACTTGCAAATAAATAGTTATTGTTTCTCCTGGGGTTTATATAATCAACCAGATATATAAATTAATTTACTCAAGCGTTAATTTAAAAATAAAAGTCAGTGTATTTAGCTTAAGTAAAGTAACAGGTCATTTCATTTGTTCTCCAGAATTTAGTCATTGGTCTGATTTTGAATAAAGGTCTATAAAAATGAAAATAAGATTATTACGGCTATAAATCTTTTAAATAATAAAATCTAGTTATTCTCATTATGCTTTTAATATTACAAATGAGACTATCCTTTGAAGAAAGTAACTTGGGCCTTAAAGAAATCTAGACAATTCAGATTTGCCTGCTCATTCAAATCATAGGATGAAGGGTTAGTGGGTTATGGACTCAGTCAGAAATGCAGACTTTTCTGTAGGAAATTTCTCTGCAGCTGGCCTCTCCCCCAGTCAGTGGGAATCACAGGATGATGGATGCTTTCATCTACTAGGCGCTTATCTTGAGAAGGTTGAAAGGAGTTGTTAGCACCATGGGTGGCTGCACTTTCATTTCGCAGTCCCTTAAAACCTGGTTCAGACATCTTCATGGGCCATTGTGGATATTGGAGTACTGACCTAGAGGGGTGGGTTTATGAAACTCCAAAAAGGTCTGAGTTGAAAGAGAATCAGAGTTGGGGGATGAGAAAATCAGAGATGTGTAGCTAGCAGTATGACTGGCTGATCTCTTTTACCTTTCTGGGAGATTCAAACAGTGGGTTGGAGTGCCAGGGCAGGTGCCATGGAGTGAGCACACCTCCCCATGGAGAGTGGGCCATGGGAGTACGAGACACAGTGCGGCTATATACCCAGATACTCTCCCTGGCCTGCAGGTTCCTGAAATGCAAATTTTGCTCTCTCTCTCTAAAGAACACTGGCACTAAGAGCACAGCATCTGAAACAGGTAGGCTGCCACTCCATAGCTGGGTGACTGGGACCATGCTTGGACCTTTGTGGGCCTCAGTTTCCTCTTTGTAAAGAGAGGAACAGGCCCATATGTCGCTGTAGGGCACTGAAAGAGAGCACAGGAATGCAGTCATACACGCCACATGCCCTCCCAGAAGCATGCTGTCCAAGGCCCCTTACCTAGGTGTCCAACGCCTCTTACCTCGGTGTCTGAGCCTGGCCTCTAGGTAAACTCTCTGACTGCTTCATCTCCTGAAATGCTGCTCATGAGACCCTGCAAGGATGGTGTGTCATCCTCATTTCACAGAAGGCTCAGTTAAGGCTTGAAGAGATGCAATAGATGCAGAGAGTCACAGCAGGGATCACCAGCTTATGCACTGAACCTCAGTCTCTATATTAGGGGTTCTCCAGAGAAACAGAACTAGTAAGGGGTATGGGTGTGTGTGTGTGTGTGTGTGTGTGTGTGTGTGTATGTGTGTGTGTGTATCTATATATGTATCTATGCATTATCTATCTATCCATCCATCCATCCATCCATCCATCCATCCATCCATCCATCCATCCACCCATCTATCTAGAGAGATTTAAGGAACTGGAATTGGCTCACATGATTGTGGGAATTAGCACATCCAGAATCTGCAGGGCAGGTCGGCAGGCTGGAACCCCAGGGAAGAACTGATATTGCACCTGGAGTCTGAAGGCTGTCTGAAAGCTGATTCCCTTCTTTCTTGGGGAAGCTCAGTCTTTTTTTGTTGAGTCTTCAAATAATTGCATGAGGTTCATCCACATTAAGGATGATAATCTGTTTTATTCAAAGTCTTCTGATTCAAATATTAATCTTAAGTAAATCACTCCCCAGCAATTGCATAGCATTTCACAGGTTTAAATAAAATATTGGTTAGCTGAAAAAAATTTAAAAAAAAAAGAAAAGAAAAGAAAAAAAAAAAGACCTACTCTCTTAGCAACCTTCCAGTATACAATGCAGTATTATTAACTGTAGTCATGGTGCTGTTCTTACTCCTGAACTTACTCATCTTGTTTTTTGATTCAACTTTTATTAAGAGATATGTGCAGGTTTATTACATGAATATACTGCATCCAGGTAATGAGCATAGTAGCCAGTAGGTAGGTTTTCAATATACACCCTCTTCTCTCTCTTCCATTCTAAAGCCTGCAGTGTCTATTGTTCCTATGTTTATGTCCATGTCCATGTGGGCTCAATGTTTTGCCTCTACTTATAAAAGATAACTGCATGTTGAACATAAGCCAATGCAGTATTTGGTTTTCTGTTCTTGCATTAGTTCACTTAGGATTATGGCCTTCAGCTCCATCTATGTTACTACAAAGGATATGATTTCATTCTTTGCTGCATGGCATTCTGTGCTGTACATGTACCACATTTTCTTTATTCAATCCCCATTAATGAGTATCAAGGTTGATTCTGTGTCTTTTCTATTGTAAACAGCATGGCAATAAACTTACTTATAAGTACAACTTTCTACCCTTTGGCCAATATCTCCCCATTCTCTCTACTGCAGCCCCTGGTTGCCACACATGTACACACAAAAAGAGAGAAAGAAACAACTCTCATATATCTGTAAGGAGTCTGTACAAGTGATTAGCTGGCTGCTGATCTGTCCATGTTGTGAGGAAACTATATGGAAGACAAAAAAAAAACTTACAACCAGAAAATAGGTAGAAAATTCCCAAGAGCTCACACAGGCTTATTGACTTTTTATGTTCTCATCAGTAAGATGGAAAGACCTCCTACTACATGCAGAATTAAGTAGTAGTAGAGTCCTCAAAGGATATTGCCTTCATAGAGAGGAAAAATTAGCCCTAAGCTAAAGACAACTCTGGATCCACCCTAACAAAGTTTCAAACTAAGTGTTAAGGTTCCAAACTGAATCCAAGTAAATCAACTATGTTGCAGCAAAAGCTCAACATTCTCTGAAGAAATACAAGTATATCATCTAAAAATACAAATCACAAAATCTGGCATCTAACAAAAGTGGGATCAGGCATGCAAATAAACTATAATCCATAAGCAAGAGAATGTTAATTAGTACACACATAAGAAGAAATGACAGAATTGTCAGATAAAGACATTGAAAGAACAATTATAAATACATTCCACATATTCAAAATATAGGGAAAAACATGATCATAATTAGGCAAGTAAGGAAAGTTATAGAAAGATCCAAATTAAACATCTAGAGATGAAAAACATAATACCTGATAAAAGATACACTGGATGGGGTTAGCTGCAGATTTAACACCACTGAAGAAAATGTTAATAAATAAATACATTCGAAGACATGTAATAAGCCCATCAAATTAAAACACAGAGAGAAAAATGTGAAGAAAAAATGAACAAAGTATCATGTGGGAAAAACGTTAAGCAGTCTACTTTAGATGTAACTGGAGTCCCAAAAGGTGAGGAGAAATGTGGTTGGATGAGACAGGGGAAGCAAAATATCTGAAAAACTAATAGCTGAAAACATTCCAAATCTGTTGAAAATTATAAATTTACAGTTTCACAAAACATAAAGGGCTACAAGCAAATAAGTATTTAAAAAAAACCATAAAGGCACACCATAATCACAGCAGTTGAGCAAAACAAGTATGACCAAATGTGGTACTTGATGCTTTCATATAAGAGCACAGTGGGAGACAGAGCTAAGATGGCCAATTAGGAGGAGCTCAGGATTGCAGCTTCCAGCGAAAGTGTGGAGGGTGAGTGGATGCCACATTTCCAGATGGATATTTATTGCCCAAAGACCAGGAGAATTCCAGGTGGAGGAGCCCCACAGGTGGCCAGCGCAGCTGTTTTGGCCAGTGCGGCTATTTTGGCTGGCAGCGTGTTTTGGTCAGTGCTGCAGTTTTCTGCACAAAATATACAGATCTGGGCTTCATTTTAGCTGGTGATTGAAACTCCTGGGATAGAGAGTCACCCATTCAACTGATAAAAAAAAAATGGGGAGGAATGAAACAGAGAGCCAGGCCAGGAGATTCCCAAGAAAAAAAGTACCACGAATCTCAGCACAGCTGATTCAGCTGGCACAGTGGGTTGCTGCATGGGAAATCACACAGATCCAGAAGCCTTTTCAACAGGTGACTGGAACACCTGTGACACAGAGTTGCCTGTTAAACTAAAAAAAAGAGCTCTGAGGAAGGGAGTCAAGTGATCAGGCTTGGCAGGTCCCACCCCCACAAAAAACAGTAATCTGAAATGCTCTGGATAGAGATTCACAGCAAGTGCAGCTAAACTCAGGACAGTCCAGCTCTGTGGGGGAGGGGCATCTGCCATTACCGAGTCCACCACTAGGGGGGAAGTCCGCCATTGCCTAGGCAGTCCGCCATTACAGAAGAGTCTGCGGTTATAGAGGTGTGCTGCCATTGCCAAGGCAGTTCTAACTATACTGGTATAAATAGGACTGCAGGGAAGTTCACACGGCAGCTGGGTGGAGCCCACAGCTGCTCAGTGAAGCCTCTGCAGGCAGACAGTGACTAGGCTGCCTCCTGGCGGGGCAGGGCAGCCCTCAAAAAAGGCAGCAGCACAACAGAAATTCATAAACAAAGAACTAAATCCCCAGGACAGAGCACCTGGGGGAAAAAAAGGAGGTTATGAGTTCTGCTGCAGCAGGCCTAAACGTACTTGCCCAGCAGCTCTGAATGAACAATGGAGCTCACAGCTCAGCATGTGAGCTCCTATAAAAGACAGACTGTCTCCTCAATCAGCTCCCTGATCCCCATATGTCCAAAGAATCACCTCATAAAGGAGAGATCAGACTGACACATGGCAGTTATCCTTCTGGAACAAAGAGAGCAGAAGAAGAAACTGGTAGCAACCCTTACTGTTCTGCAGCAGCTACAGGTGATCCTCAGGCAAGCAGGGCCTGGAGTGGACCTAGCAGTCCTACAGCACAGAGTCTGGAATGGTAGAAGGAAAACTAAGAAACAAAAAGAAAGAACTTCATCATCAAAAAACTGGATGTCCACTAGGAGACCCAATCTGAAAGTCAACAACTACAAAGACAACAGGTGGATAAATCCACAAAGATTGGAAGAAACCAGTGCAAAAAGAATGAAAACACCTGAAACCAGAATGCATCTCATCCTACAAGGGATCACAACTCCCCACAAATGAAGGAACAAAGTTGGATGGAGAATGAGTGTGATGAATTGACAGAATCAGGCTTCAGAAGGTGGGTAATGAGAAACATCTCTGACATAAAAGAACATGTTTTAACCCAGTGTAAAGAAACTAAGAACTTTGAAAAAAGATTTGATGAAATGCTAATGAGAGTAAACAACTTAGAAAGGAATATAAGTGAATTGATGGAGCTGAAAAACACAACAAGAGAACTTCGTGAGGCATTCATAAGTTACAACAGTCAAATTGACCAAGGAGAAGAAAGGATGTCAGAGTTCAAAGATCAACTCAATGAAATAAAACAAGAAGGCAAGATTAGAGAAAAAAGGATAACAAGGAATGAACAAAGCCTTCAAGAAATATGGGACTATGTGAAAATACCTAATCTAGGTTTGATAGGTGTACCTGAATGCGATGGAGAGAATGAATCCTAGCTGGAAAATACTCTTCAGGATATTATCCAGAAAAACTTCCCAACCTAGCAAGGGAGGCCAATATTCCAGTCCAGGAAATACAGAGAACACCAAAAAGATATTCCTCAAGAAGAGCAACCCCAAAGCACATAATCATCAAATTCACCAGGGTTGAAATGAATGAGAAAATACTAAGGGCAGGCAGAGAGAAAGGTCAGGTTACCCACAAAGGGAAGCCCATCAGACTCACAGCAGATCTCTTAGCAGAAACCCTACAAGCCAGAAAAGAGTGGGGGCCAATGTTTAACATCCTTAAAGAAAAGAACTTTCAACCCAGAATCTCATATCCAGCCAAATTAAGCTTCATACATGAAGGAAAAATAAAATCCCTTATGAACAAGCAAGTACTAAGAGATTTCATCATCACCAGGCCTGCTTTACAGCAGCTCCTGGAAGAGGAGCTAAATATAGAAAGAAACAACCAGTACCAGCTACTCCAAAAACATACTAAATGGTAAAGAGCATCGACACAATGAAGAAACTACATCAACTAACAGGCAAAATAGCCAGCTAGCATCAAAGGGACAGGGTCAAATTCACACATAATAATATTAAACCTAAAGGTAATGAGCTATATGCCTCCAATCAAAAGACACAGACTGACAAATTGGAGAAAAAGACAAAATCCATTGGTTTGCTGTATCGAGGAAACGCATGTCACCTGCAAGAATACAAAGTCTCAAAATAAAGGGATGGTGGACGATTTACCAAGCAACTGGAGAGCAAAAAAAAGCAGGAGTTGCAATTCTCATCTCTGAAACAATAAACTTCAAACCAACAAAGATCAAAAGAGACAAAGAAGGACATTACATAATGGTAAAAGGATCAATGAAACAAGAGGAGCTAACGATCCTAAATGGATATGCACCCAATACAGGAGCACCCAGATATGTAAAGCTAGTTCATAATGAC